>LBNU01024223.1:174097-236948 GCA_014162995.1 Artemisia annua | reverse complement strand
AAAATAACTTAGCGCACCAAAATTTCTTATAATTCTAGTTTTGGAAGGCGACAAACTTGGCACCAAAGGCATTTTTTAGAAAGGCATTACATAATAACCTTGACCGATGACTCTAGTACTACGACCAAAACGACCCTCAAATTAGCACCAAAGTATTTAACTCACACAAAGTTAATACATCAAAGTAAAATCTACTGATGCGACAACTACATAAGTAAAATAATCGGTCCGATCATCATCGTCTTCCGAACTCAAAAGACAAAATCATAATCCACTACCAAAATGTAAAATCTAAAGTCATATATATATATAATAAATACTAAAGCAATCAGCCTCTCTTATTATTATATTTTCAATCCTAGATCCAAATTTTTATAATAATAATAATAATAATATGTAATCGTGTGTGTAAGTTAATAAAATAATAATCCGTAAATAATTACTACTGTACAACATAAACCCCCAACAATAATACTACTACACAATCTTCTAATATATATAAAATAAAATTGCGATCATCCAGTTTTTATTATCTAAACTAAATAAAAAAACAAAAAAATGAAGACGATCGGATCGTACCGGACGGAGAGAACTGCCGGTGGTCAAATATCAACGGCGATGATGATGATGATGATCAATTGTACAAGCTTTTATTATAAATTTATATGATAAATAATTTGATTGATTGATTGATTATAAAGTGTTGTTGTTGTTAGCGTATGAAATTGTGTTTGTTTTTTTTATAAAAGAAAGTTTGGTTGGGTGGTGTATTGTTGGTTATTGTCATTTTTATAACCATTTCTTCCTTCCCTTCTTTCCTACCAATTTTTCATTTCATTTTCCACATCCGGTTTTGTGGATTTTGGTCCATTGTACTTTATAACTTGGGCCACATTGTGAAACCCAGCCCAATACCAGAAATATTTATTGCACCAAACCTATGAGTCTATCACTATGGAGTTGGCTATGACATTGGAGTTGTACACAGCCACACAGGGATNAAAAAAAAAAAAAAAAAAAAAAAAAAAAAAAAAAAAAAAAAAATGTGCAACACTCTCTTAGAAATCTTAGATCCATGAAAAAGGTTTGGTTATGACATTGGAGTTGTACCATTGCTTCCTCAGTCAGAAGATTTCAGAGCTGTGAGCAGTAGCGGAGACAAGAGAGGGTAGCGTGAGCACGTGCCCTTTAGCAAGAAAATTTGTAGCGTAAAATTTTGAACTATTTGGCTATTTTTGTAATTTGCCTAAATAACGAACCAATTCGTAGTGTAGTTTCAAAAAATTAATAAAGTTTGCTCCTTCGAGCATAACTTTCTGACTCCGCCCTGGTTGTGAGTGCATGTAAAATTTGGTTCGATGCTAAATATCTTCGATATTATGTTATAATTTCAAATGTGTGTTTGATAGTAAGAAAGGAATGGAATAAATGAAGTAATGAAAGTATGTATCATATTTATAATGGTGTTTGGTTGATATGATAAAATGGAATAATCTCTATAATGAAAAGACAAAAATAGCTTTTGATGGTAGCTATTTTTTTGTTCAGTGGGTAGTTAAAAAAATAAATATTTTATGTGATTATAATGGCATAATGTAATTCAAAAAATCTAATGAATAAAAATAGTTGTTTTTGATGTGATAGGTAATTTCATGTAACAAGTCATTACATTCCATATAATATTAAACAAACATATTATTGTTTCATTCTATCGCAATGATCTTTTTCATTCTCACTTTCATTACGACGTACCAAATACTATGCAATATTACTATACATAGTGACGGAACCAGGGTGATTCTCGAAGGTTCCGTGACACTCATAAAATTTTTGTGATGTAGTGTTAATTCTTATAAAAGTCGCATTTTCTATGAAATGCACCTGGTCCGAGAAAAGATTTAACAATCATGTTTAGCTTTTCTTAAATACATCGGATCATTTATAATGCTGAATCATCCTTGACTACACTATAGCTCGAAGTCATCCAAGTCACGACATGCCCTATGGGTGGGTGACGCGGGCGACAACCTAGCAATTCAAACAAATACGAGGCATTCGATTCGTATATGTAAAATAACAAAGATATATCTTATTGATTGTGTGATCAATTAAGATTACAATAATCCATATTTATAGTCTAACATAATCTTGATGAATAAGATGTCTAATCCTAGACAAATATAAACCATATAAATATTTTATTGTCTAATACTCTCCCGTAGTTTGAACGAGAGGCTTTTGAACGGACAAACTAGCACGAATGTTAAATCTGCTTCTTCTTCTTTTCTTCCTTGTTATTGGTTTGCACGGATATAGACTTGTATTTGATGACAAAGTTGTATACTGCTTGACGGTTCCCTTTTTTGTGACATTTGCTATTTTTATGTCATGCCTTGCTTTGCCTTTAAGAGTGAGCGGCAATTTGGTGGTTAACTCGTCATTAACAACAGTGATATCCAGTGACGAAGAAGATAGTATTGACACGGTTAGGGTTTTGTGCAATAGGGTTTTTACGTTCAATATAAAGAAAACCAATTATTTAAGAAAAACAGTAAAGCAAAAATAAATAAACTAGGATCTCTTCAGATCACCGGCGTGTAGCCGATGACTGAAAGTTAGCAAAATTTTATAATGGATATATCTTATTGATTGTATGATTTACAATAATCCATATTTATAGGCAAAGTCGTATCTGTATATAAAGTCTGATGATCGAACAAAATGAAAGCTAATAAGCATGTAATTAAGTTCGAGGAGGAAAAGTTACAATGAACACTTTTAAGTTACTCGTAAATGAGATAAGGTACATGATGAATAAATTGAAAAAGATTTGGAGGTAATGTGACAAGACTTTCAGTATTTATCGGGAGGTAAACGTATAATATCTAACAAATACGCATGACTATAAACATACCAAACTAAAAATCCCATCCTTTTTAATTAATATTTTCATAAAAGATAGAAAGTTAACATAAATAGCGGAATAAAAAATAAGAACGAAAGTGATAAGCATTATTCGGCGTAAAAGAAGGAAACTATAAATGTTTAAGGAGTAATTATTTTTAACTTGGCACGCAAGTAATTAGTTCCTTATATTTAACTAGCTTCAAAACCCGCCCGATGGGCGAGCTAGTTTTATCAATTTATTTTGACAATTAACATATTACATACTAAAATAAAATATCAATAGACCATAAGAATAAAGTATACATTAAAAAAAAAAATCATAAGATAGAAGATAATAATTGTAATACAATAATAATAGATAAAAATACATCAAAATACATAGAAAATAAAAATAATTAAATGGTTCAAAGACGATGTAACACTTCTTTGTAGACCACATTAGGAGTTTCATCAGTGTAGTTGCCATCTCTATCACAACAAAGTACTTTAAGACCTCCCTTTCTCTTAACTCTCGAAAGAGCAACATATAACTGACCATGAGAAAAGACAGGACGTTGTAGCAATAATCCAACCTGAGATAACGTCTGACCTTGGCTTTTGTTTATGGTCATAGCAAAACAAACAGAAACAGGAAACTGTCTTCTATTCAACTTAAAGGGCATTTTAGTATCGGACAGACTTATGACCATACGGGGTATAGCACACATTGTTCCAACCTTTCCACCTGAAATGATCCGTGCTTCTATATTAATAGTTCCCATACGTAATACTTGTAACCTTGTGCCGATACAAAGACCATTCATTTGGTCAATGTTTCTCATACACATGATAGGGGCACATACCTTCAATACCAGTTCATGGTGCGGAATACATGACATACGAATGCTATTAAGAAATTCAAAAGTGTATAAAGACTCGTCAACATGGAAATCCACATCCGTATTGCTTACTGAATCCGAACTATAGTATATACGTTCTTCTCCTAAAATCATAGACATCATATGTTATAAAAAAAAATATATGTTAACTTAAATTCAAATGATAACATTTTACAAAATGGTGCAATATTAACGAAAAAATTAAAATGGATTGAACCGGCATTTTTGCTTGAATTATTTGTCCACACATTTTTGCTTGAATTATTTGCACACATATCAGCTACTGCTTATGCTAATCAAACAACATATGTTAACATATCATTTCCACACATATCATTTGCACACATTTTTGCTTGATTAAAACGGATCATTGGCAATATTAACGAAAAAAATTCAAACTCCTATTTGCTTGAATTATTTGCACACATATCATTTCCACATATATATTTTCCTTATTTTAAGGGATTTTCACTCTTAATTAACCTCCCTAATTTACCTCCTTGTGTTTCACTCTTAATTAACCTCCCTAATTTACCTCCTTGTGTTTCTCCCGAATTTGTTGAAATTTTTTTTCGAAATCTTACTAAAAGTAGTGATGTTTCCACATGTCATTCTTTTAGAATTTTGGGAGAGTTTTTGCATCTAAAAATAGCAATCACACTTGTGCTATATATAGGTTGAGATTGCGATATCTCTATATAATCCGCATTCTTTTGTTCTTTTTCTTCCAAATATACATATCAATGGCGGATGTTTATATGGGCGATGATCAAACTCTTGCAAGTATATCTACTCGACTTCTTGCAACAACGCCTAAAGCAGGAAGAGCAATCTTCTTTTCGCCCAACAATACTAGTGTACCAGTTGTCGACCACAAGGAACAATATTCGACGGTAAAACTTTGTTTGCCTTTGCCTTTT
Organism: Artemisia annua; assembly: GCA_014162995.1. Classification (NCBI taxonomy): domain Eukaryota; kingdom Viridiplantae; phylum Streptophyta; class Magnoliopsida; order Asterales; family Asteraceae; genus Artemisia; species Artemisia annua. Next base: position 232,243 of record LBNU01024223.1, on the reverse strand, counting down.
GAAGAAAATAGAGATGTAGTCACTATTGTTGGAACATATTGTGGTATAATCCTTTTGCATGTTCATGTTAACAATACCAGTGATACACACGAGACCAGTCTTAGTCATATTGTCCTATACAATCCCGTTACTGGCATGTCTAGGAGATTCCGTGATCCAAACTCTTCATCATATAGTGTGTATGGTTTTGACTATGGTAAAACCCCGCCGTCCGACTTTAAAATTGTTAGGTTTAGAAAAGATACCCAAAAAAGTTCTAAGTGCACCCCTGGTATAGTGACGGCCGGCTCCATGTTTTACCCGAATTCCATGGTCAAGTGCTATTGTGATGTTTTAACCCTTAAGACTAATACATGGAGTACGTCAGAAATCTCCCTTCCAGATGCTATCTTTTATGAGGATAATAAATTAGGAACTTTTTTAATGGTTCTTTGTATTGGTTCGCTTCTACAAATATTGTTGCTCTCAATGTTAGTGACCTTGTAATTTCAGAGATAAAGCTACCTAATCCACATAGTTACACGAATACTCATCTGGGTACATGGCATGGATACCTTTGCATGATCACTGATACCAATAACCTACTAGATAGTGGGCACGATTTATGGATATTGAAGATTTATGGTGTTAACAAATCATGGACAAAAGAATGTTCGTTCACATTATGTTTGGGAGTTGATCATATTACTCAGTATCGCATTTTAAATATCATGAATGATAGAATTCTTATGGTGGATACTTCAAGCAATCTCATTATCTACAACATATCAAATCGTTCCTATAAAAAGCTAAACACGTCTGAAAGTGTTATAGATTTCAGAATTGTAAGTGGTATCGAGTATGTGAAGAGTCTAGTCTCGCCTTCAGAACTTTGTTGAAAACAATCTCTTTGAGGAAGCCATATAAGGTATGATTTCTATAGTTATAATCTTTTTGTTTTAGATATGAAGTCAATGTTATCAATGGAAGGTTAGAGTTTTATTTTCTTGATATGTTACTGAGTTAGTTGGTTGGCTTCTTGGTTATTAGCTTGTTTTTAAGTTTGTATTATGAACCTATTTTTACCCTAGAATAAAAGATTATTTATTGAAATTGCAGTATGTTCAGAAATCCTAACTTTAATTTATTTGTTATACCCTTTCGATTCATTTACCTTATATTTTTGCTCGACCGGTTTGAAACCACCAAAATACTAATCGAGTTACTACACAACCCGAAGTGAATATGAGTATATTTAATTACCTTATGAAATACTAGTATGTAATTTTCAAAATAATCAAACAATGGTACACACAACTACAAAAAGTGGCAAGTATGATACATTTTTGAACAATTACATAGATGCTTGAAGAATGAAAGAGTAAACATATATAATCATAAAATCAATATGACTTGACTAGTTTTTAGGGAAGGAAATATAAGATAAAAATACAATTACACTTAATATAACTCTAATAAGTTCCTTATATCCTTAAACTATCACCATACAACTTCCTCTCTTTCCTTCTGTTTGTTCCTACTACATATCAATGGCGGAAGTTCTTATACCCAATGACATTCTTCGTAATATACTTGCTCGACTTCTTTAGCACGGTCTAAATGCGTATCAAAACATTGGAATCGGTTGATTTCTGATCCTTGTCTTATGAAGCCAATACCACTTGGAATGATCTTCTACTCGCCCAACAACACTAGTGTATACCAGTTGACCACACGGCTACTAATATGACAGTAAAACTTTGTTATCCTTTTCCTTATAAAAACTAGAGATGAAGTCACTATTGTTGCGACATATTGTGGGATAGTCCTTTTGGCTGTTCATGTTGTGGATAGTTGTGCAAAAGAGATCATTAGTTTTATTATTATCTACAATCCCTTTATTAGTGCATCCAAGATAGCAGACGATCCAAATTCTTCATTAGCCTGTGCGTATGGATTTGGCAATGGTAAAACCCCACGTGACGTGAAAATTGTTAGGTTTAGACTAGACTGTAAACATTACAGATGTATAATGTGAGCCTTTAAAAAAAAAAACAGATGTATAATGTGATGTTTTCAGTCTTAAGACAAGTTCATGGAGTACGTTGAAAATCTCCATTCAGTATACTCGCTTTGAGGACAAAGTGGGCACGTTTCTGAATGGTTTTTTTGTATTGGTTTGCTTTTACGAAAATTGTACCTCTCAATGTTTTAAGAGATTGTACTTTCAGAGATAAATCTGCCTAATCCACATAGTTACACGAATACTTGTTTGGGTATGTTTCATGGATGCCTTTGCATGATAACAGACACCAACAACCTTCTTGATAGTGGATATGATGTATGGGTAATGAAGGAACACGGCGTTGAGAAATCATGGTCAAAAGCATGGTCTTTCACATTAGGTTTGGGAGTTAATCATATTACTCAGTATCGTGTTTTAGATACTATGAATGACAGAAGAATTCTTATGGTGGATACTTCGAGTCATCTCATTATCTATGACGTATCAACATGTTCGTATAAAATTCTAAACACTTCTGAAAGTGTTATAGATTTCCGAATGGTGAGTGGTATCGAGTGCGTGAAGGCTCTAATTTTGCCTTTAGATATTTGTCCAAATAAAGCATCTTTCAGGAAGGTATTTAATGTATGATCTGTGAATCAAGAACTTTGTATATGATATTCCATATTTTTCTCAAAATATTTATTAGGATATGATCGAAAACCTATGTAGTAATCTTTTTACTTTGTATCGAAGTCAATGTTAGGATGGGAAGGTAAGAATTTTCCTTATATCACTACTAGAATACTGGACAACAGTGATGGAAATTAGCGACCGAATTATTCTGTTGCAGAAAAATGATTCATAGTGACAGATTAGCAATCACTTAGCTACGAAATTAGCTTTTACAAGTTAGTGACAAATTAGGGACTAATTAGCAACAAGAATAGAGATGGAATTTCCATCTGTCGGAATTCTATCACTAAATGTATTTATACTGAGACGGAGTTAACGACGAACTTAGGTTGCAACTATTAGCGACGAAATTCTGACAGTATAATGATGGATTTCTTTTACCCATCTCAAATGCGTCGCTAAATTTTTCCAATTAGCTATGAATTAAACACTACTACAAAATGAGCCTAAGGCAACATTTTTGAAGCAACACTTGTAAAATGTATTGCTTTTTTTTTTTACAACCTTGTTTGTAATGCAACATTTTTCATATAAGTGTTGCATTTATATATCTAATGCAATACGTTTTTAGAAGTATTGCAAATTTTACATGTTTGTGCAACATTTTTTAGAAGTGTTGCATATCAAAAAACTTAAAGGCAACATTTACCACAAAGTGTAGCAAATATGCAATATTCTTCAGTTGTACATGTTTGTTACAGTACAACAATATATAGTTTAGCATATTGTGTTTTTGCATGATTATAAACATAGACATATAGCGGTAGCCCTGAAGGACATAATGTTTAATTTGCTAGCGTTACGTAGTTGCTAATATATGTCTAATAACTATATGTATTATTTTGTTATGTTGTTTCTCTAATATGCTTGTAAATTCCAAGCTACAATTATTTCAAGATCAAATGTGAAAATAAATGGCGCCACGTTATCTCGCAGTTCCTTCAATTTTCAAATCTAAGAATTATAATCCAAACACTACCTCACGCGGTTTTTGGAGTATTTTGGCACCACATTTTACAGATGTTCCCTCCATATTCCCAGTTTAATAGGATACCTATGTAGTATTTTGGCGCCACATTGTATACACGTTCCCTCCATATTTCCAATTTAATAGGATACCAATTTAGTATAACCACATTAAAAAAATAAAAATAAAATAAAATAAAATAAAATAAAGGCATTGTAACCACATTGAATCGATTAAGACTATGCCTGTAAACGAGCTTATAGGGGCTTCGGCTTTTAAAATAAATTGGGTTATAAAATAAGTCTTTTTTGTCACACATGCTTATGGCTTATAAATAAGCCATACGCCTCCATAAGCTCAAGCACATAAAAAAAGGCTTATAAGGGCTTATAAATAGTCAAATTACTTACATACTTTTCAAAATATAATGGATTATCATGTAAAAGATGGTATATTCATCATATTTATTGGATTGATATTTTATACTCTGTAAGAATCAAGGTTATAAATAGCGCGAGGCGTGGTGTGGCGGCAATGGCGGAGCAAGAAATTTTTTTGTAGGAGGGCCTAAACAAAATTTTTCCCAAAAAAACATTAGATGAGAGGGCCTAGATGAAAAAAAATCTTTTTTTAACACATGAAATCGCAAATAAATACACTAACAGGCTTAGGCCTAGGGGGGCCGGGACCCTTCCCGGTCCTCATTAAGCTCCGCCAATGTGTGGCGGCATGACCAAACCTCACGCCTTAGCGGCCAAGGCGAAGCTTTTGTGTTTATAAGGCGTGACATAATGCGGCACAAAATATGAAAATGTTTATATATTTAAATTATATTTCATATATATCGAGTTTACAAAAAGACGTGGCATAAGGCAGCATAACGTGTGGCGGGGCGGTATGACAAAGCCTCACACTTTTGCGGGGCCTTTGTGAGACCTTTGCACGCCTTTTAGAACCATGGTAAAAATCAATCAAAATCCACATTTTTCACCAGAATAAAAATTCACAACAAATGATAGGCTAACAAATAAAGTATCTCAATAAAGACTTTCTTTTCACAAACAAATTACTTACATTTTGTTCGTCAAAAAGTTGTGTCAATTCTTTCGCAAACAAATTACGTAAATGATTTTTTTTTAATTATTATTATTATTATTTTTTTTGTTAGTTCTCAAATCCCTGGCTTGTTTGTAAAATTAAGTATTGTTAGGAATAAAATTGATGATCACTATCGTGTAATAAAATGTGTAATAGATTAGTAAATAGACTATGGACTTGGAATGTCTAATAGATTAGCTAGTAAGCTTGTAAGCGTGCAATCCAAGTCCAATAAGCCAAAGCCCACTTCAAGGCCCATGGCGAGGCGCCACTTGAAGTATATAAGTCCTCAAATGTGTCATTTGAGGGTGATGCTTGTATATGTAAAGCGTATGTGCTTAAGGTGAAATACAAGTTCCATTTTCTCTTCCTCTTTATGTACCCTTCACGTCTACCGCTCTCTGTCTATCTTTGTGTGTGATGTTTGATTAATATTGGGAACCTACAGTGGTTTCAGTCCTACGCTACAAACGCTCAATTGATTGGTCATGGAGGGCTATTGGAGAAAATGGCGTAGGTTCAATCCCAACTCCTGGCAATGAGAATAGGTGATCATTGCTTGGGGTCGGGTCCTTGTGGATTAGGGTGTTCCTACCGATTTACACCTTTGGATAATATTCAGAACTACAAGTATAAAGCAGTTCTAATACAATCACAAAGGTTAACTATTCAATATATAATTCTTATTAAAATAAATTAAAGAATTACAAATGTTATACGGAGTTAACACTAAATTGAATGACAATTATATAACTCTGTGATCAAACAAACTTAAACAAGAACTAAGTTTGTGTGTGAATTATGAGGTCACTGATGGGATCAGGGCCAAAACAAGATCAAATAGAAGAAATGCACTGCTTAAATGTTTTCAATATATATAGAAGTGGTAGAATTTACTCCGACCAACATTCTTTTTATATAGGAGAGTACGAGGATATCACGTACGAGGTTGTTGACACGTGTCAAACATTTAATGAAGAAACACATCTTCCATTAAATGTTTTATTTTTGGAAACATAACAACCATGCTTTAGTGAAGAGTTCTGTCAACTATTCACTGCCTTTTTACCAACTCGTATTTAATTTGACTTTTTACAAAACGTACTTTATCCAACACTTTTGCATTCTTCAAAAGTCCCGCCTAAATATCTTAAGAGATATTTCGATCTATGCTCTTTGATGATCAGAGAGCTAATAGGCTCATCAGGGTATTCTCAACCCCTATTAAACCTTTGTCCTTCAACATTAGTTCTATATACATACTAGTTGACTCCATATCAACTAGCGAATATGTCTTCAAGTTATCTTTGACTCCTTGATGATATCTCTGACTTGAACTTCGCTGAGGTTGCTCGTTGACTTCATTATCAGCGAGTCTTTTTAACTTATACTAATTTATGTTCAAACCCTAGTCAGAGACCATTGGGCCTTGAATTGGCCCAACAATCTCCCTCTATTTGAATATAATTATACTAAGTTCAGTTATTGTAAGTGAGAAAACAACTTTTTCTTGCTAATAATTTTTCAGAGACATAAATGAACAAAATTTTTATTGAAGAATTACATAAGTGTATTACATTAGCCCTAATCATCTAAGTTTTTCACCTTCCTCTTAGCCTCTTCACAATCATCTTTGATTTCAATAGTCTAATGCATCATGGCCCAAAAGTCCTTGGCTACCCGAGAGTCCCTCTTGATGCACTAATGAAGTCTGATAAGCTGAGTAGTAGATGTCATGTGTATCTCACTTTCTCTCTAAAAGCACAACTGGTCAAATCGATCCACGGGGTCACATACAATAGCTCAAGATTGCGGGTTTATATTTTTATTGTAAATATATAAATGATCTAATTATACGATAATGTATTGGGCTTGATTAGTTGGATTAATTAAAAATATGGAAATGGACTGGAGGTATAGAGGGGCAAACTCCTCTTGGGCTTAAGGTGCGGCCGAACCCTCTATGGGGTATCGGGGTTATGCCTTGTTTGGTTTCTTGATTTAAAAGATAAAGATATTATGAGATAATATCAAATCTTTTAAATTTGGTAATTATCTATTTATATTTATGGATAATATTGTCTTTTGAATATGGTGGTTATCAATTAGCTAGCTTATAAATATAAGTTGATAATTATTCATTTAATAAGAGTTTGAGATTTACCTAAACCATAGAAAACCTTTTCCCTCCTCTTCCACTGCTCGTCGGCCAAACACCTCCACAACACGAAAACCATTTGTTCGTGTGTCGTTGCTGATTTGATCTGTGTGTTGCTACTGTCATGACAACCGCTAGCATGCAACTGCAATCGTTTGAAGGCTAGTATGCTAAACTATGAGGAGTCTTACCTTTATATTTCTTTGTCCGTGTTGATCTCCCACTCCAAGCAAAAACGTACGGACTATTATTGTTGTGTTAATTTTGATTAGGCCTAAACTGTATATGGATCGTTGGCTCATGAAAAATCGTTGTAGGGTTGTTATATCTTTCGTTGCATGTTTTCCATCACATCCCAGATTCAGGCTCAACTATTTATGCTAATATGAAAAACGACAGGAGATTTCAATTTAAAAGATAATTTAAACCAAATGGAATAACTAGTTCGAGAATTTTTTCGGTACTATCCCGCTTTAGTACCGATACCATATTAGTGATCCCGATTTTTTTGCTCGATTCATGGTACTGGTCCCGTACCGTATATCGGGAGTCGGTACCGGTTCAGTACAGATCTGATTCGGTGTCAGGATTCGAGTCAAAATGCTCATTCGTAGGTTAAGCCATACACAAAAATAACTAATTTCATAAAAAGGGATATGGGATAATTATGTATTTAATGAAAAAATAATTTTAAAATTTTGAATTTCTAAACGATAACCGAAAGACAAGATCATTGAAAATCGTTAATATTTATCTATAATGAATAAAATTGTTTTATTTTTTAAAGGAAAAGCTATATTTTTTTATTATTTTTCTTTTTATAAACTGGAATATTTTTTTGTGTTATAATGAAAAAACAAACAAAGTAACAATTTATTTGTGTTATAATGTACACGTACATATATATTTATATTGTGTTTCCATGCCAAAGTTTTATTTTTCCTTATAAAAGATGCCTATACTTTTAAGTAAATAAATAAATACCAATAATAACTACTACGTAATTATACATTGTTCAATGAGAAAATAATATATAACATAACCTTGAGCAAAACTGCTTTTTACCGTTTTCTTCCCGTAATCTCACCCGATTCCCAAAAATCTTTCCCACTCTTGTTGTTCCTTCAATCTCTCAAGAAAAAACCGTATGTATGTACCGTCAACCAAGTGTCGATGTAGTAAACTCGTACTATATTGCTGGTGGCCTCTCTCTCAATGAGCCTAGTCATGGTCGCAACCACAGGTAAAATTGTAAAACTTCCATTATTTGCATCAACATAATTTAGTTCAGTTGTATAGTTGTAAAAGTTTCTTTATGTTAAATAAGGATGTTGTTATTTTGTTTAGTAGTTCATGTGCTTGAGTAACGTGTGTATATTCAGTTAATGTGTGCTATGTCATCCCAATGGATCTGCGAATGACTAAAAAAAAACATGTTGCTGGTACTTTGAAACTGTTTTGTTGGTGATTTGTGCTTTTCATATCGTTCCCCCAATGATACTCGTTGATTATTTGTACCTGTTGTGAAATCAGGTACACATATACCAAAACAAGAAAGGACATATCTTAATTCAAACGTTTGAGCGAACACGCCAAAGGCGAAACGACAAGGATAACTGTAAGAGAATATTAACATTTTAGTAGTAAATTATGGGGAATGCATCCACGTTCCGGACAATACATAAGATAGTTGCAGCAGGGTTTAATTTGTAAACTTTTTAGTACGTGTAGCAAGGGCCAGGACTACAATTTTTCCTTCTTCATTTACTAGAGATCATACTCCTCTTCTTTGTCATGTTTATTTACCTCTTCTTGCACCCATGTTAAGTGTTGCTGACAACACATACCATATCCTCTTAATTATATCACTATTTGCAAATTTTGTAAAATTGTTTCTTGCGAAATAATGAAGGAACAAATGAAGAACTATCCTGATAGCATTCGTGGAGAGTTAAAGGAAGAATTGAAGGAAGAAATGAAAGTCGAGCTCAAGGAAGAAATGAAGAATGAACTCAAGGAAGAAATGCGCGAAGAGCTCAAAGAAGAAATGCGTGAAGAGCTTAAGGAAATGTGTGCGGAAATTCAATATATGCTTGTTGAATATGGTATCAAGAGTCATGTTACCCGCCAACCAAAAACAAAACGAGGTAATATGCAAGTGGCTGTACATCTTGAACATCAACCATTACACTTTGAATAGCTTCAAAACTATTTATGTCCTCTTAACTTTTATGTAAGACAAAATCTTTGGTTTAGACTTCCTTATATGTTGTTGAATATCAGATGTTAGATTTCTTTCGAATCTGCTTGTTATTTGATTTGATGTGTTATTTGATTTGGATATGGATTTTGTGACTATCATCACTGTGCTATTTGTTTGTGGGACATCTTGAACAAAGGCAAATAAACTGTATCGTTTATTCACTGATTAGCGAGATATTCTATCTTCAAAAGATATTTAAATCGCGACAAATTAGAGACGAAATTCTTCAAACAAGCTACGAAATGGTGTTGATTTAAGCAACAAATTGTTAGTGACGGTTTTGAGACAATACTTTTAGTGGTGGATTAACGACACATATTTCCATCTCAAGTAGCAATGGAATAACAACAAAATGGCTAGCCGATTATTAGCAATGTATTTGTGACTGCTTCGTTGTTACTATTAGCGACAAAAAGTTTGTCGCTAAGCTGTCACTTGATGGTCGAATCAAATTTAATTTAGGTAACTTTTAAAAGGCTTTAGTGAGGGGTTGGAGACCGACAGTCTGTCGCAGAAACTCTAAAATATTTGTCGCTAATTTGTCGCTAAAATTTTGCGAGGCCCTTTTTTGTGACGGAATATATCTGTCACAATTCCGTCATTGAAGGGCTTTAATGACAGAATAGCGATGCAAACTTCCGTTACTGATGCCAGATTTTCTAGTAGTGTAAGGATAACCAAGACCACTACCAAGACTTCCCACCGGAAGTATCAAACCCCAACTAGATCCCCAATGATCTAGGCTTGGTCACCAAGACACAAGACTTCCCTTACAAATAATAAAATGAATGGATGTTTGTTTAATCAAGCCCTAACCTGACCTAGAGACTCGATTGTAATAGAAAGGGTAAAGATAAGAAGACCCTCGACACAATCACAAGAGTGGATTAAGTTCTTGAGATTCTTCCCTTGCAAGGAGATGTGTTCTTTCAAGATGTTAGTGTGTTAAACTAAGAACACAAGATAGAATTAGAAAGATTAGAGAGAAATAATAATGGCAAGGGGTGAGGAACACAAAAAGAGGCAAAGGGGTATTTATAGGCCAAGACCCAAACTTGGTAAAATTTTTACCGAGCCCGCCGCGTTGCCCACGCGTCAACGCGTGGGTGACGCGCCAGAGGGTCTGTTGTAATTTTCCCAAGACTTGGGTGTTGGTCCTAATAAATACCTAACCTTGCTAAACCCCCAATTGTACTTCACACTAAACCTTAACATTAATCAATTTAAGGTTTACCAACTCGAATAGCCAATTTGGAAAATATTTTGTGAAGTGTTTATTAGAAAACCAAATACCAAGGGTAGAATAGTAGAAAGGGTAATTTGGAAGGGGTAGAAAGGGTATTCCTCACATGGCATAATAGAGAAGAGAATATGCCATGGGATATTCCTCTATCGGGAAGAGTGTGAGAGGTTGGGTTAAGAAGTAACCATGGTTAGGTTAGAAGAGAGTGTAGAGAATAAACCCTGGTTAGGTTAAATGGTATATCCAATGGAATATTCCATCCACGGTGTGGTTAAGAGTTAACCATGGTTGGGTGAGAATGGGTGTGTAGAGAACTAACCATGGTTGGGTTAGAGTAAACCAAGGTTGGGTTGAGAAAGGATATTTCAAAGGATATTCCATTTCTTGGGGAGGAAGGAGAAATGGATAGTTGAGATGTGTTGTAGGGGAATGAATGGTTGAGATGTAGAGTGTGTAAGGAATATAAGAGATGAGTTGGATTGTGTAAGAGTGAAGAGATGTGTGTAAGGGAATATGTAAGTGTGGATGTGATGGGGAGCCTTGTGTGTGTAGAGAGTGATAGTGTGTGTATTTTTGAAAATAAAGTTGTTTGGAAAGTGATGTGTGTAAGCTTGTAAGGAATATGTAAGATTGAAGTTATGGGGAGCCTTTGTGTGTGTGAAGAGAGGTATGTGAGTGAAGTGTGTGTATTTTCAATGTAAAGGTGTGTGTATGTGAGTATATGTGTGTATATGTGTGTGTATAAGAAAAGGTGTATGGGAAGTTGGTAAAGTGAGGAGAATATTGTAAGAGGGAATATTGTGTGGGAGTTTGTGAGGAGACAAAGTACACTTTTGTAAGTGGTGTAAGGGAATATGTAAGAGGTTGTTAGGAAAGGATTTTTGGAAAGGGTTGTGGGAGATTTGGTGGTTTGACTTTTGTGAAAATAAGATTAAGAAAGATTAGGAAAGGATTAATAAATAATCTAATTGTCATTAAGAAGAAAATGTTTAGACAATTAAGATTATGAGTTGAGAAAATCATATGTTACTTATAAGTCCAAGTAACACAACGTCGAGAATCGATAGTTTCATAACTCGTGACTTTCCACGACTCGACGTACTCAACTAACACCTTGGTACAAACAAGTTAAGTGCTTTGCCTTGATGTAATGCATAACCCACGTGGGAAAGGATGCGTTTACGCAAAGTGACCTTTGGCTTAGTTTGACCAATAAGGGAGTAAACCCGTTACATGATTAGAGAAGACGTAAGCACGAGATATGAGCATATGGATGCTTTCACGTGATGTTACGTGAAATATATAAGCTCCCTAAGTTTAGAAAAGCCTTGGCTAGAGGCGAGAGTTAGAAAACATGAGTTGGTGTTTTCCCGCAAACGGGTGTTTTAAAAGTTGGATCTCTCTAATCCCAAAACTCGTTTCGAGTGTTCTCAATTAAGCACATATCATATTCATACCTGTATTGAAATATCCACATTTGTCGGGTAAGGGGAAAGCCGATTTTCAAAATTCATCCCGATCCATACAGAAGCCTGGCGCGTCAGCCACGCGTTGATGTGTGGGTGACGCGTCAGGAGCAGGTATGGAGTTCGGGGAATTTATTTTATGTGTTTCGAAGGTTTATTTGTCATCATTAAAACATTAGGAGATCTTGATCATGTTGTCTCAACACGTCTGACACCTCAACGACATATAACCATCCTTCCAATAACTAAAATTTTCCCAACAAAAAAATCAATAACATCTTATTGGTGCATGTAAATCTCAAAACATCCCACTAAAAATACCCACTCACTCAACAAAAAGAACAAAAAGAACAAAAAAAAACAAAAAACAAAAAACAAAAAAAAACAAAAAACAAAAAAAACCCCAATGGCATTAGCCGAGATATAATAACTAAAGGTGTGTTTAGTTGCCTACTTTAAATTTTTTTTACATTTGACATGACATTTACAATTAGTTTGGTTGAATACTTAGGGGGTGTTTGGTTCGCTGGAATTCGGTGTAGTTGGTTGTAATTGTAATCTGAATTACACTGCAATCCTGTTTGGTTGGCAGGATGGATGTAATTGTAATTCAAATTACATTACATTGCTTGTTTGGTTTGCAAGAATATGTAATTGGATTACAACCAATTACGTCCACTGATGTAATTCATATTACATAGCAAACTTGATCGAATGTGTTGAATTACGTTGGAATTACGTTGGAATTCAGATTTTTAAAAGTTAAATATTGTTATTTATCTTTCAACGTTATTATTAATTATTATTAATATATTATTTAATTTTAATAAATAAAAATAATTATAATAATATTTATTTATTATTTTATTGCTATTAATAATAATAATAATAATAATAATAATAATAATAATAATAATAATAATAATACTAAAAAGGATAATAATAATAATAATAATAATAATATTATTATTATTATTATTATTATTATTATTATTATATTAAAATTATTAATTATTAATTTAATTATTATTATTATTATTATTATTATTATTAATGTTTTCCTAAATTACATTACGTTGCGAGTCAACCAAACAAAATGACAGATTTCATCAATTACAATTTTACACATTACAATTCTTTAAATTACAATTCATTCAAATACAATTCCTTCCAAAGATTGCAATTCCTTCAAAAACATCTGTGAACCAAACGCACCCTAGGGTTTAAATTGGGTTATACCTCACATAGAATGGTTAGCCTTCTCATACTACTTTAATATTTAAATAAAGTTTTATATAAATAAAATTATATAATTATATATTTTTTCTCTCTCACCTTACCTTGAATTCAAATCATAAACCAAATTCAAATCCAAATTTTAATCCTAAACTCATCTAAAAATCAAACGGGCCTAAATAACAAATAGCATGAAATGATGATGCAGCCATTGGCTAGCCATATGTCTCAAAAATACCAATAGTAAATAGCCACTTGCCCATTAGCCCTCTAAGGGGGTTGGCAGTCGTTGTGGTGCCACAACACGATCACTCACTCCCAACCAATCCCCTTATTCCACATCATTCACATCACTCACCCTTTTTTTGTTGGCGGCCGATCACTCACCCATCACTCACTTCCTTTTTTTTATTTGTTTAATTTTTAAATTCCATTAAATTAAATAAAAAACTAAAATTCCATTACATTAAAAAAAACATTACATAAATTAAAATTTTAAAAAACATTACATAAATATTCCTAAAAAACATTAAAATTTAAAATACATTAATAAATCCTACAAACCACACGGCCAACCGTATTTTGCACATATCTCGCGTTTCCTACTGATGATGAAATCCTTAAAAACCGGGTCTGGGATATTGTCATGCGGCTCCATAACGAACTTCACGATTGATCACCTCCCCATCAATAAACTTCAAATATTCGTCGTCTTTTTTCTTTTGAACCTCCATCTGCGCTTGCATTAAACTTTTCTTTTCGGCCGTGTAACTTGCAAGGGTATCACGTATCGAACTTCGGCCTGACTCTTCAGAATGCGTCTTTTTTTTTCCTCTCGATTGACGTGATGGGGTTGGGTTCTCGTTGAGGTTCGGTAAGTCACAATCGAAATCTTTCACATTTATTGGCGTCTCGTCTATTGGCGTTTGAGCGCTACTTGACTCCGACGTCTTTCTTTTCTTGCTCGATCCGGTTGTTCTTGCCACTTTGGTTGATCTTTGAGAATGTACCACGCTTTAGAATGCGAGAAAGTTTTCCTAAATTGTTTTTCATAATCTTGATTGGCTCTCTCGTAAACTTGAAGATCGTCGCACCCACTTTCTTTCAAGCGCGCCTACATATTTATATATAACGAAAAGTATATATGAAATAAATATATAACGAAAAGTATATATGAAATAAATATATAACAAAAAGTATATATGAAATAAATATATAACGAAAAGTATATGAAATAACTATATAACGAAAAGTATATATGAAAAATATACCGATTGTATGTAGTAACCGTTGAATGCGGCGATAGCCGCGTGCATAGGAGTCCATTTCGAGTTCGATTGATCTTTAGTTCGTTCGGTTCTCGGCATAAGACTTTTAAAATGCTTTAGAACTCGCCTCCAAAAACCTTGCCTTGTTTGACGGTCGCCAACTAGCCGGTCTACCGAAATTTTAATCCAAGCCTTTGTAACGCTTCCTCCTCATCGGACGTCCAAATCTTATTCACTTTTTTTTACCCTTCGTTACCACCTCCACCTCCTCTTCATCATCTTCTTCGTCTTCTACATTTTGTTCGACTTCTACGGCTTCTTCATTTTGTTGTGTCTCGGGTACCATGTCAACATGGTCGAAATATTCATCATCCTGGTATCATCACGAACGGGTAACGGTTCACTCACCCGTTCACGCCTTTTTTGTTGTGTATAGCGAGGCTCATACGGGTTGAAGTTACTAGGCATTTGCGGTGAGGATGGTTGGGGTTGTTGTGGGTATAGCGCATCAAACGGTTCGAAGTTAGGATTAATTTGCGGAAGGGGTTGTTGTGGGGTGTAGAAAAAGGGTGGAGATTGAGGGTACATTTGAGGCCGGTAAACGGGTTGTGAAGATGATTCGATCCCGGGTTGTGATTGAATTCGAGGACGAGGTGCCCCTTTTGATCCACGACCACCTTTTTTAGGTTCTCTAACTTTTTTGCCACGATCCATTCTTGATTGCCAAAACTCGCTACTTAATTTTTCTTTTGCTCAATATGTGAAACTCTCGTTATGTTTTTTTTGAGTGTGTATACATTACCTTTGCTCCACTCCAAAAAAAAAAAAAAAAAAAAAAAAAAAAAAAAAAAAAAAAAAAAAAAAAAAAAAAAAAAAAAAATTAAAAAAAAAAAAAAAAAAAAAAAAAAAAAAAANAAAAAAAAAAACTTCATGTGAGCCCCAACATAAACAAAGTTGACACAAAAATCTTGAGAACCCAAAACCCTGACCCTTATCTACATTTTCTCAAAACAAAAACCATTTATTTAGTGTAACCTTAAATCCAACAAAACAAACACATTGATTCGTGTATTTTTAGTTAACAAAATCATGGCTTTATCTTTATCATCATCATCTTCCATTGGTCGCTCTTTATCCATCTCTTCTTCTTATTCACCATTATTGCCTGGTTTTCTCAAACCAAATTATCATCAACTTAACCAAATAAATTATGGGTTTCATACTAAGTTTAGCTCATTGGTTATCAATTGCTCATCTTCTTCTGATTCAATGCCCTTTAGGTATAATTCTTGTTTTTTGTAAATTATTAGTACCCATTTCATAAAAGATTGTTTTTTTGTGTGTAGAGTTTGGTAATTTGAGTTTTCTATTATGAGCATTTTTTGAACCCTGTATGAGAAGCTTATGTTAACTTTATGTCAATTCGTTTGATAATTTGAGGTGGGTCTTATTATATAGATAATGGGTAATGCAATTTTTATGACATTTATTTACCATTTAGGTCGATTAGTTTATTGGTTTCCTTGGTTAGACGTCGAAAAACTGGTTGATTGGGTCGTTTTGGTATTTTAGGATGAATGAAAATGGGACACCAAGAGGTCCTGTTAAGTGGCAAAGGGTGCTTCTTAAAGTAAGTGGTGAAGCACTTGCGGGTGACCGTGAACAAAATATCGACCCAAAGGTATCAAGTGTATATTGTTATTTTGGTTTACTTGAAATATTAGTATGTTGGCTGTTATTAGCATATAATGCTGTTACATTTGATTTTTAGGTTACAATGGCTATTGCAAGAGAGGTTGCTGATGTGACTCGGCTTGGCATTGAGGTAAATTTCCAATTTCTTTTGTAATATTTGAGTATTCATAGGTTTGCTTTTAAAGATCCTAATAGAGCACGTGTATTACAAGTTTCGTAGTTATTGTTCTAAAAACGCACACACTTACTTTAAGTCGCACACTATGGTCTTATTCTGTAATACTCACACCTTTGGTTTTATGCTGAGATATTTGTAATGTCAATGATGTTTTGATCTCTGTTCGATAGCTAAACTATAAGACGTTTGATAAAATTGCTTATTTTTAACAATAAAATAAGGATCTGAAAAATAAGAGAAATTTCAACAGCATGTTTACTGGATTTGAAACCTTAACTGAAGTCCATTAGTTCATTTAGTCAACTTGTGTTCCTTTTAACAATGGAAACATAAAATTTCATAATTACTGCTCAGAAGATTCACCAAACCATGCTGCATTGTGTGCTACAGACTTACATGCATACATGGATACACCACATATTCAGCTTATAACCTGTAAATACCATAATCTATGAGTGCTTGCCAAATTGTTGGGTACAAGAAGATTATTTGGATCCAAAATCTATGCGTACCATGTGATTACGGCATCAGCCTTTTAATTGTAATTTTTGGATTTTCCATGATATGATTTAGGTGGCAATAGTTGTGGGTGGGGGGAATATCTTTCGTGGAGCCTCATGGGCAGGAAGTAGTGGTCTCGATCGCTCGTCTGCTGATTACATTGGGTACCATTTATCTCCCTATACTTTCAATTTCATGTTCTATGTTTCTTAATAGAGTGTAAATCAGTGAATGGGAGTTAACACGTTATACAAGATTTCTTGATGGCAAATTTATAGGTTATTAGGTATGTTCATGCATCGAATTCTCTACTTCCCATTTAAAGTACGATTTTTTTTTACCTAAAATGTATTGTTTGTTTTTGGTTTTACAATATTTCATTTCCTAACGTGGTATTGAACTTCAATGTTAGGACCACTGTAAAAATTTAAGAGAAATGTGATTGGAATTTAAATATTAAGCTGGGCGCTTTTCTGATATATGACGTATTAGGTAATAAGTATTCCAAACTGTTTCTTGTATAACGCAGCCTCCTAACTGACCTGACCTGACCTGACCCGACCCGACCCATTCAAAAGAATACCGTGTTTGACACATCAGCCAACCCATTATACTCAGCTGTTTTGTGACCTCTGCAGAAAATGTGTCTGAGAAATTTTTGTGTATGGGCAATCGTAAGTTTATAATATTATATATATGGATGAATGGATAACTGGATCAGGATGTTGGCTACTGTGATGAATGCTATATATTTACAAGCAACAATGGAGAGCATGGGCATCCCAACTAGAGTCCAGACAGCATTTAGGATGTCTGAAGTTGCTGAACCATATATACGTAGGAGAGCTGTAAGGCATTTAGAAAAAGGAAGGGTCGTCATCTTTGCAGCCGGAACCGGAAATCCCTTCTTCACAACAGACACTGCTGCAGCCCTTCGCTGTGCAGAGAGTAAGTTTCAGTTTGTATTCAGGTTTTTAATGCATCCCTCTTTATTTCCCATAAGAAGTGATTTTGTCAATATCGTATCTCATTTAGTCACATTGTTCCCACTGCTTTTATTTCTAGCAATAAAATGATATATTGTTTTGCACTGGCAAAATGGTGATGTTAGTTTTTGTTTCCTTTTTATGGATGATGGATTCGTAGGAGAAAATGATTGAAGTAAATCAAATTGATAGACTGGTAGCCGGATCTCATTATTTTGATAGTATATGTTACCCCGCCCTGGCGGGATTGGGTATTGTTGTTGTTGTTGTTGTTGTTGTTGTTATATGTGCCAAACAAAATTTTTTCTAAAGTATTTCAAGATTGATGAATGGCTTGGAAAAAGAATTATTTTGTCAATGTACTAAGGAATAAAGTTTGTTTTAGTCACTGCACCAATAAGAGGTTTTCATTTGGCCATTTTACTGCATTTCCAACTATTTTTGCTGAATAATAAATTTGCTCAACTGGTTTGTCCATGATTTAGAGGTGGCAATTAAGCAATTTTGACCCACTTACACCCAAACGTGTTGATAATAGGTTAGTTAAAAATATGTATAGTCAACCTTATGCTTGCAATCATATCTTTTAACTAAATTTAACTATCTAAGTCAAAATCTTGTCCTGATTATGCAGTTAACGCAGAGGTAGTTTTAAAAGCTACTAATGTGGATGGTGTGTATGAAGAAGATCCAAAGATTAACCCAAACGCTCGACTTCATGAGACTCTTACGTATCAAGAAGTAATCTCGAGAGACCTTTGTGTTATGGACTTGACTGCAATCACTTTATGTCAAGAAAACAACATCCCGGGTATGTTCTTTAGTGATAATATTTCTTGCTCTTCTTTACATATTATGCCCTGAGCAATTTTTTATTTTTATTTTTTATTCTCACATGCATATTTAAAGCTACGAAAATTACATCATTTGCTTAGAGTATAGCTGGTATTTTATTGTAGTTGTACAATATTTTCCACTGGGTCCATTTTCTTTGGCAAGAAAGTGAATCAACTAGTCTTATTCCCTGTAACAGTGACATTATGTTAGTGCTCATAAAAGGGTGTGATTGAAACATGAAGTGCATTAGGATAAACTAGTAGTTTGGCCAGTAGTTGTTTTACACTTTTACTTGCTAGAAAATGGATTAAGCGAATATGTCTTCCCTCATTTACATCAGGTTGTTCTTTACATTATTAATAATGTAAATTCCAGATGGAGAAAGGTTTTTTTGGGTAACCATGGTTTCCGCCTTTTTGCTCGACTAATCCACGGGTTTTGAGCCCACCGCCACACAGACTCAAACCAGGTAAAGCCGCCCCTTTTCAGGAGGTTGGCTTGGTCACTTCAGGGTTGTTTGCACCTAGCATGAATTGAATTTGAAACCTCACACATTTTAGTATGATAGTCATAAGTCTTTTTGCCATTAGGCCATTCCTGAGTGGTTAGATGGAGAAAGTTTAGTAAGTCAAAAAAACCAAATAAAGTTCATTACGTGTTAACTAAACATGGACTATCAGCTAGAGGTGGCAAGTTTCAACTCATTTATTCATGGATAGGTTTTGGTTTACATGGTGAGATTCTAAAAGAAAAACATGCCAAATAGGCAAACGTCGCAGTATTTTTTTATAATGGTTACCAGTTACAAGCTTCTAAATCATTTCATAAAATATGTTCTTTGAAGAAATCCTTACGTAATTCTTTTTGTCATTGAATCGGTCAGAGATTTTGCTATCTCCTCTGTAAGGGTCTGCTTTTCCAGTGGAAGTAAGTAGGGAATTTTCAGAGATAACCATTTTTATAACCTTATTTTATTTTTAATGCATAAACTTTTATAATAAAGCGGATAAGAGTTTGCTGATAAACCCAACCTGACCCATATCCGTTCTGACAAGTACTAAATCCACAATACTGCGGGTACCTGTATGATTATGAGAATTAAAGTAAATGATGATTAGCTACTTACATAGTTACATTCGTTGATGTTACCAGTATGATTATGAGAATTTAAGTAAATGATTCACTAAATCTTTTGGTTGGGCATGCTAATGAAAAGATCCTGGGAGTTTAGTGATAACTTCATCAACCTTTGTCCTCTTTTTTAGGGTAGAGTCTTTTGTCATATTTAGTATTGCAAAGGATGTGTTTATGAAAACCCATTCCTCTAAATCTGAGTTTTCTTGTGATGTAGTTGTCGTATTTGATCTTGGAAAACCTGGTAACATTGCTAAAGCTATCAAGGGCGAGAAGGTTGGCACACTGATCGGTGGGACTCGTGTCTCAACTGTTGCAAGAACTTGAATGAAACCTTTCCGAGTACTTGTCAAACTCCTGAGTACTTCATACTATTAGTGGCATAGATCTAAAATATGAAGATATCTAAAGGTAAAATTTTGCATTAATTTCTATATATCGCAGAGTAATAGGTAGGTCCATTTAGTTGTGTCAGTAGCATATGATAGTAAAATTTGCTTCTTCTCATTACTTATCTTGTATTATTGGGAGTTGGCTGCTCGTTGTTTAGTGAAGACATATCTAGCTCAGGTTTACTGTTCTATCTTGTTAACAAAGCATGTGAGTACTTGAAATATGTTTGTTTTCTGTAGTTTTCGTCCCTGTTGCGTTTTAGTCTTATCAAAACCTCTGTAGTTTTCCTGGGTCATTCCCAAAATCTTGTGTAACAGAGACATGGTTGCTCTTGAAACACACATATATACTCCCTTTTTGTCTTTTCCTGACCATGTCATTGGTTGATGAGGTAATGACATAACCATATTCAAATTTCAAGTATAACGACGAATCATCATCATTAATGTCTCAATACACTTGTCATCCTTGTGAATTTGAAAGGGCCTAGGATTAATATTATTTCAGTTTTGCCGACAAAAGAAACTCCGTGTATCTTTATCATATCATTTGGATACGGTTGATGATTGAGCATTTGAGTTAAGGTTCGTTTAATAGCCGTGGGTCACATGGCGTATTTTATACATGGACCTAGTCGTCTTAATAACTTTGGGTCTTTATTTTGTCCTCGTACAGTCGTTGGTGTTACATAACATTTGGTACTCGCAAATTCTTGTCTCCTCATTGGTCAATACTCATGAATCATGATGTTACATTCTAGTACCAATCAGTTTTTCATTTTAAAAATGTTTTATACTAAAATCCTTAAAACTTTATTAATGAAAAAAGTTTTACTAAAGAATCAAACAAATATAGTTAAGAAAAAAAAAAATACGAATGTGAATGGCTAAAAGGTAAGACGAAGACTGGGGTTATTCCTGTGGTTGAATTTATTACTTGGTCAAACTCAACTAGTATAAAAAAAAAAAAAAAAAGCAAAGTGGGTTTATGACTTATTCCACGCCTACTCCCATTGTTGTTGAGATTTGACGATCCGCATAAAGCGAATCTATGCTTCACTTTCAAATACAGTATTTTTTATTTTTATTTTTTTTTATTTTTTTTATTATTTATTTATTTATTTATTTTTTTATTTTTTTTTTTTTTTTATTATTTTATTTTATTTTTTGTCACAAGTTGAGATAAATTAATCAACTAGTTTTGTCATTATAATTTGCCTGAGTTAGTTTTATTTATTTATTTATTTTTTCGCGACCGGGTATTTGAGACTCGCGCTCTCCACACATCATAGGGAATTAATGGGCAATCCACTCCCCCTTCCGTCCAAGAGTGCCAGTCGGGATTTGAGTTAGCAATGCAACGAAAAGTTGATTTTCTCAACTCCCTCTGTTGAATTGGCAGTGAAAATGATGGATGCATGATTTATTGTCAAACCACACTGAAAATAACAACTAGTGATGCTCTAACTAACAAGTACTGTGGTAGTTTATTTCATTTGTTAGATACATTTTACAAGTTAAAATCACCACTTATTAATGCATTTCGTGTGACACAATCTTCTTTCCATTTTATGTCTAATTTGCATTTTAATACAGAAAGACCGAGTAGCTAAATTGTTTGATACTACTTATATTCCAGATTTATTCTGTAAAACGCTTACACTTACAGTTGCTGTAATTTTGTGACAAAATATAGCAGAAAATATTTTGGATATTATATATATTAGGATGAAGTGACTAACTTTACCAAACTCTTGTTTGACTAATCTTTACAATAGATGAGAGACGCATAAGTTAGGAACACTAATTTGATTGTCTTAACAACCTCTTATGAAAATGCGTTTTAAACAAAATAACTCCCAAATGTTTGCATGCCCTCCCTGTTGCTTAAGGCCGGGTTATATAAATTGTCGATGAACAACGTTAGAGTAACGTCTAAACTTGACAAACAAGAAAAATCACACAAACTTACGACACAAAAACTCTATAGAAATATAATCATCCATACACACCCTTCGTGTAAGCAATTATTAAGTTTGGGGATTGTCTTATCATGCATTTAACCAACTTGGTCAAAACTCTAGTTAACCTTTCCAACAATACTCTAAGCAGAATTTAGTTTGGTTTCGTAACACATACAAGTTAGAAAATTAAAAGTAAGCTTTTGTTCCCTTCAAATGCAAAGGCAATGATGTAAACACCAACTTTAAAGTTAAAATAAATAAAATAAATAAATACATAAATAAATAAATAACCTACTAGCATGTAATCTAGATATAATTCATATACGATGAGGGACACTAGTGGCTCAAGGGTAAAGCTACTAAAGTCATCGCTTTAGGCCCTCGAATATTTACAGGCCCCAATTTTGTAACGTCCTTCATAAATATATAGCCGGTCACATATTTTCTTGGGTATCATCTTGAGGTCTCGATATATAAAAGTATCTGGTTACTAAAACCGCTAAAATATAAAAGTCTCCTGTTACTAAAACTACTATAATATTAGGGATCTTTGATTTGTTTATGTTTATTTTTTAGGTCAATATAACTAAGTCGTTATTTGAGTTTAAGTAATACTACTAGATCAATATTTTTATTATTTTAAAACCATGAATTAAGCTCATTTAATTCTAATTATAATGACTTTTAACAATAATGTTGTAAACAAATTAAACCTTTCAAGAATCACTTGTGAAAGGTGTCTTAATGAACGAAAAAAATAAGTTGTTTTTCAACGAAAAACATGAACACTCGTTTATTTAACTGTTCACATTATTTCGTTTGTTCGGTTAAACTTAAACTAAAAAATACGAGCAAGCTTCGTTCGTGTTACTTCGTTTCTTTAGCCTTAGTTATAGATTATCATAAAAGAGACGTTTGGTTTCTCTTTCTTATGTTATTTTTTCTCTATCTTTAATCAACTTTTAGATTCTCATTGTGTTTTTGGTTTGATAGTCGGATGTTCTACTAATTCAATAAATCAAAAGGTTAATATTAAGCAAAAGGAAAAAAAAAATTATATCAAAAGACCTCATTTTAAATTTCGCTTTAGGCCTTTAGAAGGCTCATGAGGGAGTGGCCTTTTTATGCAATATAATATTAACCAAAACTTGTACAACTTACAAACTTCACTTGTAACCCAGTATAGTATGGTCAATTTGTAAGGCACACATTATAGTTGGTGACCAAATAAAGACTCTTACCTAAAAAAAACATTGGTTGCTCAAAAGACTTTAAGCATTAACTAAATTTCATAAATATGTGACCAAATGGACATGCTAAGAGTTGTCACCAACTCTTTGCCTCTTCAATTCTTACACACCTTCCATCCAATTTCCTTGTTGTCACAAATTTTATTTTTCATTACCACTTGCATATACATTTTCCGTATTGGCTTGTTTGACCCAAAATTCATTAATAGTATTTTATTTAAGGCGTAAAACATGTTGTTTCTTGAGTTTTCATCATCTTACCAAATAATATATAGATGCCGAATTTAGAAATTGAGTAATAAGAAATGTTGGTATCCACGTAGGACTCACCAACCCCCTAAATAATCTCTATCCCTTATTCTTACCAACTTTTTTGTGTGTGTATATATAAACTCCATATCCTAACAACTAGCTATTCAGAAACAACGCATAATATAGTGAAAAAGAACAACATTTTTTTTTTTACTATTGGGTTTGTTTCTTTTAATAAAAATAAAAAATGGGTAGTGTTGGTGTGGTAAGAAATAGTAGAACAATGGTATGTGTACCATTAATGAGTGAGTATGTAGAGAAGATGGTGGGTGACATGTATGAAGCAAAGGTTGAAGGTGCTGATATGGTGGAACTCAGGCTTGACTGCTTGAAACACTTCCAACCCAAACGAGATCTTCCTACTCTTTTATCTAACAAACCTTTACCAGTTGTCGTTGTTTACCGGTACGTACCTCCTTTTTTTTTTTTTAATGATTATGGTTGGTTTTTTGTTATGGAAAACCATCAGTATTTGCAACAATATAGTTTAATGAAACTTTATTTTGCAATAAATGCTTCTTGCATTTACAGAAGTTTTTTTATGCTCAAGTAAATACTAGTTACTTCATATTTCAATAGTGTTTATGTATTTACCTTATTCTATTTTTTCTGAAATCATTGGTTGGTTAGGTTTATAAAAGTAAGAAGTGACATCCTTACTCCTACTTACCATGCTAACTTATCATTCATTCACACTTTCTATTTGTACATTTATATGAGGGTCTCTCAAAAAGGTGTGCAACAGAACTGTTGTATAGAAGTTTTTACTTAAAAATGGTCACATTTTTTTTAGTTTTACATATCAATACGTATAACATTAAATATATATGAGTCAAATAATTTAAGTTTATATGTATTTTTTTTTAGTTTACAAATGTAACAAGTCTTTTTGCTGTTATCTTATTGACTACGGCTATCGAAAACCACGATACGGCCTGACATTATCGATCATGCAGCCTCGTTATTATTAAAAAGAAGGGTTCATTTATATTTGTTAATCTGAAAATTAGATATTCGAATCTTGAAAGAACATGTTGTTGTGTGTGTTTCCAGTTATAAAAATTGTTTGATATCTTAAAGGAAGCAATTTGAATACGTAAAAATCACTTTTACTAGTCGCCACACATTTTTTTTTTTCTTTTGTCAATGTGTGACAGTATATTGGAGTTTGTATCATGAAGAATATTTATGAAGTTAAATCAAAAGTTTTTTGGATATTACATGAACAATGATACAAACGGTGAATAACAGTACACGACATCTAGAATTAAATAGCAGGCTTGCCTATATTTCCCTAATTTCCAATAGACACTTGAAGAATGATTTTCTTTTCATTAAACGGCTTTTTGATATTCGAACTTTGGAAAATCTAACTTTTTCATCATCTTAAGTGTTTGTCAACCAAAAAAAAAACTATTTTTTTCTTTTTATTTTTAGAGTATACACAAAAATAAGCTTTAAGTTACTCGTCATATTGCGCGTCAAACATGTTACATGTGACTTTGTGTTTTTTTAGAGTATATCGAATTTATTGTAAAATTATACCTTACATGTAAAATTGTTCTTTGAAAAACTATTTTATTTATCTTTTTATGAAATATATGACCTCGTGAAATTATCCAACTATTTTAATTCACGTACAAGTGCTAAAAAGGTGTTTTTTTTGACTTGGTTGCACCTTCACCAAATAATTTTAAATAGTACCTACAAGTCTCTCTTTGTCTCCACTTACATTTTCCAAATGGTTTAGGTCGCAAAATAGCTACGGAAGTTTTTTCAATGACAACAAATCAAAATGTGCAATATCGAAATATTTTATGAAAAATCATTGCATTCAATGGTATTTTATATGGTTCACATAACAAAAATAAAGTTAGTTGCTATTTTATAATCTAAACCCCCCAAACTGTATAATTTTTTCTTTTGTAATTTCCATTTTAACTCTTGAAATAAGTATTCAATGTTGCCGGCGTTATTTATTTTCGTTTGTATAACAGACCACGAAGATAGAATTTTTACATTTGGAGCCAACATGATTTTTAACATGATTTTTGGGTTGGTTTATTTAAACATGTTAGCTCCAAACGTAAAATATCTTTCGTCTATTTGAATGTCACATTGAACTAGGACTAATTTCGTCACACTTTCCATGTTTCAGTTGAACACTTTCAGTTTTTGACCACTTTTTTCACACGAGGCTCAAATCTCTGAGTTTACAAAAGATAATCATTACGTTTTTAATTCTTCTTCTTTTCTATTTGGGTTGACCCGAACTCGAATGGACCCGATCCGAGTGGATCTAATCCGAATTAACTCGAACATGACTAACCCGAATTCAAATAAGTCGAGTTCGAATATGTATTTTTAGCATTAAGCCGACTTTGACCCGACATAAATTGACCCGAACCCGAACAACCAGACCCGATTAACAACGCTACCTACCCTTAATGTTTCAAGGGTTTGGTCGATATTATGATTAGTTTTCAATTTTATTTTTAAAAAACGCGTAAGAAAATGTAGCATTTAATTGCAACTTGTAGACCTGCGAAATATGTAGGTCCCATTGTGTACTCAGAAAATATGTACTCGTGTTGCAGTTTTTGACTATTCAATAAGGATTTGGTTATTGGTAATTTGGTATACTCCAAAACCGATACAAATACTTTTTTATACTCCATTCGTCCCAAATTATAAGTCCATTTTTATATTTCACAAAGTTTAAGAAAAAGTGGGTTCCATATAATATTAACCAATAAACGTTCATTTCCTTCCACTTAGAAACATTTTGATTGGTGGAAATTGAAAGTGGACTTTAATTTTGGGACAACAAAAAGTACCAAAATGGACTTATATTTTGGGACGGAGAGAGTAATTTTTTTCTTTTATAAATTTATTTCTAATATAAAAATGGGAAATAGAAAATGTCGAACAAAAAATATAGATGACAAGTCAAAAGCAGTAAATCACAAAAAATACGGAACAAAAAGCTATAAATAATTGTTTTATCCTGTTAATAAAATTGGCAAAACTGCTAAAAAAATATAAAACATAAAATTTAAAGTTTGACAAGTAAAGAATAACAAAAGAAAAAAATACGAAACAAAAATGATAAAAAACTGTATTGTGATGTCAATAAAGCGGATTTAAAAAATAGTGAGAACAAAAATGATAAAATATTGTATCATCTTGTTAATCCATCCAATAAGTAAGCAAGGGTGTGCCTGGTTACTACTACTTAGTAGTGAGGAAAAGGAATGGAAATGCAAAGGAATGGGTGATGGTGGGTAATCAATCCCTTACCCTCCATTATAATGGCACATTACTCATTAGTGAGTAATCATTATATTACTTCTTCCAACTAAGCACCTTTAATCAATCCCTTTCTCATTTCTCACCCCTTTAACCCCCACCAAGCACCCTTAAATGTTTAATGCAGTTTACTTCATGTGCTATTATTAACGAAAGGCTAAAAAAAATAATAATAATAAATAATAAATGATATAGTACTTTCGTAATATGTTTATTAACACTTACGTAGCTTAAATTGTCACTTTTTTCATCTTAAATAACTTTCTTTTCACTTTGGGTGTCTTTTAGTTATCGTTTGCTTTCCTCTTGTTATATTTTTGGATATGCCTATGTGTTGCATGTGGGAATAAGATATATATTGTGGATTTAAGGTAACCACAAAATATAGATAAGAGTAGGGGGAATGACATATATAAATAATATAATCATATTGATGATGAAACTTTAGATTGAGTGTAATAAGGATTAAGGAGATATCAAGATGGCATTTACAATCGTCATTTAAATGTCACATCAGTTTTCTTTTTCTACAACAACTTAGTGTCATAAAACAACCAATATCACTCTCGAAATATACATCACTTAAACATAAATATACCTCACCAAAATCAAAATCACATACACAAACACACAACCATGACTCGGTTGCCTGAATGACGAAGTTCTTCCACCATAGCACCTAAGACGCGTGCAAATTCTCATTATTACGGATGGTCTTAGTATTTGTATATTGTTTTAAAACATAAGTTTTCAATGCCACCTGCACAAGTTTATTTAAGCATGTTTTTAAAAAATATGCAAATATTCAACTTTAAAATTTTAATTCTATAGATAATATTAAAATAACGAAAAGTGAGTATTTTGAAGTCCTATTAGTTTCAATAGTGTCACAGTATGTACGAGAAATTTTGATGTGCAATTATCGTCTCAAAATACATATGACTCTTTGAATTCAGGGAATGACTTTGCAATTTGATGAAAACACAGGGACTTTGCAATTTGATGAAAACACAGGGACTATTATTGCAATTTACTCTATAATTGAAATAAACAAACTGGAAATATGAAAAAACAACTGTAAAGAAAGAATCTGCAGATGTGTTTGTCATTATTTTGCACGATTTTGTATGCCAACTTGCTAAAATCAGATTGTGACTGCATATCTCTTGTGGGTAGCTACTCAATCATTTCCAATATCCATTTTTATATTTCTTACCTCTCTCTTACTCAGTTCTTAAAAAACAAATAGAACTTGACATTTGATAGAATATATGATCTTACAAAAATATGTTACGTTCATACATTTTTCATATACATTTTTCATATACAAAAATATCCTTTTTCATATACCCGTGCAAAGCGATTATGTATAACAACAAATAATATACTTGTGAAATCGTGATTTTGGTTTAACCATCGATGCAAAACTTACAGGTTCAATATTTATTAGACCACCACCTTGTGTTAACATGTTTTAGAAACGTGCTTTTGAATTAAAAAGCCACCTTGTGTTAACTTGTCTTTTTTTATTATTAGAGCAAAGTAAAAAATTTTAAGCGGTATTATGAAAAGGTGATCCAATTAAAAGACCAACCTAATTATGTGAAGTCAAACCTTGTTATTTTATTATAACAAGGGTTCATGATTTGCACACCACAACTTTTTATTCTTTCTCTTGTTGGTAGTCAATCATTTCCATTATCCTTTTTTATACTATTTCTTATCTCTCTTTTACTCGATTTTTAAAAACAAATAAAACATGACATTTGATAGAATATATAATATATGTTACGTTTATCCATTTTTTATATATACGAATACCCGTGCAAAGCGACTATGTATAACAACAAATAATATACTTGCGAAATCTTGATTTTGGTTTAACTACTGACGCAAAGCTTACAGGTTCAATATTAGACCACCCTTTGTTAATTTGTTTCGAAAAAGTGCTTTTGAATTAAAAAGGCACCGTGTGTTAACTTATCTTTTTTATTATTAGAGCAAATTATTATGAGTGGTATCATAAAAAGGTGTTAGAATTAAAACTTATGTAAAGTCAAACATTGTTATTATAACAAGGGGAAAATAGGGTAAAAAAGGTATAGAACAGTACTCAAAAATTAAGAGGTTTAAGAGTTTAGAGATTTTATACATGCTTTATCACTAGTTAAGATAACAACAAATGGCACAAAGCACGACTTAGAAATTGGATTACTTAATTCACGTGACAACTTTATTGTATCTTAGACAACTAGGCATAGTGCAAGCATTGTACACGGGACGATGGTGGAGACTGGGCGAACTGTTGAGTAAGAGGGTTGTGTATACGTGAGTGAAAAAATAAGGTGATGTCCTGGTATTTTATGAGACTACACTGGACTTATGTACGACTTTGAAAAATCGTGTTGCTAAAAAGAGTGACTTAAATACAAAGTGATGGAGATGAGGGTCGCCCCATTAAGTTATTTGTTATTTAAACATGGCTTAATAAGAAAATAAAACAAACAAGCCCTTAAACTCAAAATAAGGAATATGATGTTGCTCTTCGTTGTATATCTGCATAATTTGGAACAATGGAACCAAAAATAGTTTTGTTTCCCTATGTTTATTGCATTCAGTAACGAGTTTTTTAATTCCTGTGTAGGCCAAAATGTGATGGTGGTTTATATGAAGGTGATGAGAAGTCAAGGCTAGAAGCACTTTTACTTGCTAAAGACTTAGGAGCAGAATATATTGACCTTGAGCTTCAGGTAATCATTATAATCGTTTACTTTACACATACACTGCTAATGTGTCTTCTTTAGTATGAGTCAGAAAAGGCCATGTTTTATTTGGCGCGTTTAACAAAAATACATAAAAATGATTGTTTCAAAAGTAAGTGGTTTGAAATTGCTACTTTGTAACACCTTGAATTTGGAAGAATGTACTTAGAATTGCACCATAATCACTCAGGTAGCTTTTGATATCATGGAGGAACACAAACTTACTCAGCAGAACAGTTGCAAGATAATAGTATCTTGTTTTGTTGATGGAGAGACATCTTTGAAGGAAGATCTAAGCCATCTTGTAACAAGAATGCAATCTACCGGAGCAGATATTATCAAACTTGTTACTAATGCAACTGATATTACAGAATTATCAAGGATTTTTCATTTGCTTACACATTGTCAGGTACAATCTTTTACTATTAATTACAAAAACATAAGATTAAATATTCCGCCTAGAGCATAGTCCTGTTGGAAAGATGGACAGGTCGAGCATGTTTGGTAATGGGTCAGAACAAGTCATTTTTTTAGTGCGGCTCAGACAGGCAGGATTAGATAGGGTTAACCTGTAAACGCTGATACATAAATTGAGATTGCTTAAAAAGGAATACAACAATTTTCTAACTAAATCAACCCGATTATATTTTAATAGTGAATCCAGGATATTTGAATACCGTAGTATGCAACCCCATGATATATTTATTATTCTTACTCTACGAAATGCTACAAACTCTACTAGAGAGTAAGAATCTCATCTGTGAATATCTTCAGGTGCCGCTAATTGCATACTCAACAGGGGAGCGGGGGCTAATAAGTCAATTACTAAGTCCAAAGTTTGGTGGTGTTTTAGTATATGGATCAATTGAAGGAAATCAGTTACCTGGTTTGCCAACTTTAGCAAGCCTTAAAGAAGCATATGCAGTTGAGAATATAGACGCAGATACAAAAGTGTATGGACTAATCTCAAAGCCAGTAAGCCATAGCAAAGGCCCTATATTGCATAATCCTACTTTCAGACATGTGGGATACAACGGGGTTTATGTTCCAATGTTCGTGGATGATCTTAAACAGTTCTTTAACGTTTATGAAAGTCCTGACTTTGCTGGTTACAGGTGTGCATATTTATTATATTCGGGTTCATTTCTTCCTTAATTTTACATGCGTTTCTAGCTTTACATTGTTTTTCTTGATTATTGCTTTTAGTGTTGGAATCCCATACAAGGAAGCAGTAATGGAATTTTGCGATGAAGTCCATCCTCTAGCTCAGGTTGACTTCATCATCTTATACATTTAGTCACATTTGATTCCTTTGTAGAAAATCTAACATTTTTGGAT
The DNA here is from genome assembly GCA_014162995.1 of Artemisia annua. Lineage (NCBI taxonomy): Eukaryota > Viridiplantae > Streptophyta > Magnoliopsida > Asterales > Asteraceae > Artemisia > Artemisia annua. The sequence goes on along the minus strand of LBNU01024223.1, from coordinate 201,206 downwards.
TGGTTCACCAGTCTATAGGTGCGGTTAATACTATTGTAAAAAGGCACAGTGATGGGAAGCTAGTTGGCTATAATACAGATTGTGAAGCATCAATAACTGCAATCGAGGATGCTTTAAAAGGTACTAAAATCAAACTAATATATTAGTATTGACTTATATGTTTTGAGATTTTAACTTAGAAATTTTGCTACGCAAGTTTTCGATAGAGATACTGCTGTTATGTATTTTCTTTTATTAATAATGACCATGCTTGCAGCTCGAGGTCTTGTAAATGGAGAAGCATCACTCCCTTCTCCTCTTACTGGGAAACAATTTGTTCTCGTTGGTGCTGGAGGTGCTGGGAGAGCTTTGTCATTTGGTGCCAAAAGTAGGGGCGCACGAGTTACTATTTTTGATATTGATTATGGTATGTACATTCGTCGCTCTATCTGCTAAGTAGAGGTGTCAAAACAGGTTTGGGTTGACATGGAACACTTTTAATCCAAGAATACGATTAAATATTTTGAAGGTTTTATGCATTAAGAATACACTTTAGCCAACTTGCAACCCTTTTCAGCAAATCATTTAATAGTTTTACCCACTAAAGATAAAACATAACTCAAATTGATCCATTCATAATAGTTTTATCCTTTGTTAAGTTTATGTACTCGATGTGAATAATGTAAATTAATATCATATATTGTTTGTGTTTTAAGAGAGAGCAAAGTCCCTTGCCCTAGCGGTGTCAGGTGAAGCTCTGCCATTTGAACAGTTGGCTACCTTCCAACCAGAAAAAGGGGCAGTCCTGGCGAATGCAACACCCATCGGGATGCACCCAAGTAAAGATCGAATACCCGTTTCCGAGGTTTGTGTATCCTATATTTTCTATGAACGTATTAACATTCTTCTAAGGAGTCTATAATTGACAACATATGTCTATCCATTTTAGGACACCTTGAGAGATTACTCAGTGGTATTTGATGCTGTTTATACACCTAGAAAAACTACACTTCTAAGAGACTCAGAGGCTGCTGGCGCGATCATTGTTAGTGGTGTCGAGATGTTCCTTCGACAGGCAGTTGGGCAATTCAATTTATTTACTGGTGGCAAAGGTACTTTTACATGTGAAAATTAAAGTAATTTTTGGCATGGTTCAGATTGACCCAAATCAGTTTTTTTTTTTTTTTAAATTCTTTATGCAAATCAATTAGTAATGATAATTTTGGTTACAAAGCATATCATTACAAGAATTATCTGCATTTTCATGATAAGTGGAGTTAGATGGTTGTAGGTTGTATGTAAAATACACTTGGGTGGCTTTTGACCCATATGACCCGTTTCATGCTTAATTTTAGCCATTTGACCCATAAGAGATTCATCATAACCTGAAGCTACCCTTTTATATATAAATGGATAAAAATGCGACCTACACAAATACTTATTTCATCCGATACCTATTAACATCATGCATCTGTCTTTGTGTTGCAGCCCCTGAAGAATTCATGCGAGAGATTGTTTTATCAAAGTTCTGATTCATTTACAAGAAACCCGATTGATTTTTAGATTAAGTTCAATGATTAATAATCAAACAGATCCTGGAGTTCAGAATCAGATGAAGAGTTTCTGATATGAACACGGGTTGCTGCTATTCATTGTTTCGATACAATCTGCTGTATATTTGTAGACCAATTCTATGTTGTACCTACTATTTGATCCATCTCTTGATTTTTTATTGAATAGACATGTTTATACTATAAGCATTTGTTTCTTATTGCTATGAATGCAAACACTTTAGAATCTTTAGGATCAAATCACAACTTTCATTTAATTTTAACCAATTTATCTCAACTCAAAATAATTGACAATAGTTGATATATATTTCTGTCAAATTGTTGTCCTGCTCCTATTGTGGATTTTTTTTTTTTTTTTTTTTTTTTTTTTTTTTTTTTTTTTTTTTTTTTTTTTTGTTTTCTTTTTTTTTTTGGTAACCATCGCGTTCCTCTCCGACCTTTTGGCGACTCAATCGCCTTTTATTTTCTTTTTTTTATCTTCTGTGGTTTATTTTTGTTGAACACCTCACCTGCCTACAGCTCAGATCAATATCAGCTGTATGAAGCCCACCCTTATATCAAGAGGTTGGACAAGATAGAACTAACATGATATTGTTTGATGTGTAATTGCTACTACTATACTACTAGCTTACAGGTAGTGATAGTCAACAAGTCTTTCTAATCTCATGCATGGCTCAACCCATACTTGTGTACACCTAAGACAGTAGTTGTGTTGGGGTGTACTCATCTGACTATATATGTTGAAAATAAGATTTGTGGTTTATTAAAATAAGTATTTTTCAAAACTTAACTAATTTAAGATTGATAAACTAGAATAATAACCAAGTAAACCTTACAGCATATGCATCGTAATGAATGAAGTAAACTGAGGCAGTTGTTGTACACGGTTTCTCTTCCAGCATGCACATAACAATGAGTAAACTAAACTGAGGACTCTACTGGGCAGGTTTTATTTAAGGATATTGTAGTATTTCACGCCATAATTTCCCCGTAAGACAATGCGGTTCAAAGAAATAGCTAAAGGAAGCACACCAATTCAATGTGATGGGAGATAGAAACAAAGCGAACCCTCTTAATCTAATGAGAAGTGGTGTGATGTGTTTGTAAACCATAAACAAGTTTAGTCTTGAAAAAATAAGTCAAAAAACTTGTAAGAAGCTCAGTTGACAATAGTTGGCATCAAATACAAAACTTTTAAGATGTTACAAAGTTGTAAACCATAAACAAGTTTAGTCTTGAAAAAATAAGTCAAACATATAATAATATTTTTAATATAGACGAAGCGACAAATAATTATACTTGTAAACTTGTGTTTTAGTCTGACCCTTGATGCAACACTTAAGTCAAAAAACGTACAATAAAGGACATCAGCTTTATAAACATTTTATGAACCGTATGTGTACTATTAACATTTTCCCACTGCCGATAAGTATAAACATTTTCATATCATAAATCAGAACCAATACTTCCAAAGATATCATATACCAACAACCAAATGTCAAGTGAGATGACAAACAAAAAGCAGAAACCTATCAAATTGCGTTAACAAAGTAGGAAGTAGGCATAATACAAGTCACAATGAAATGGTCAAATTGTGACTTTATATACCAAAGGACATGGATTTCCAGTCAATTACAACAAAAAAGATCTGGGAAGTCACTCTCAACAGCTTCCTACAATAAATCTAGGGTAGCAAACTACCATTCAGAAGTTATATTTCAATCAGAAAAAATGAGCACCATAAAGGAGCACGAGTAGAAGGGGTCTCTATTATAGAACCTTACACTATTCACTTACTGCATTCAAGTAGGTGTGTTACACGCACAACCTTGAAATATACTCCAAATTCTGATCCACAGATCCTTGTATCCAAACAGTCTGAATTCTCTTCTGAGTGACAAGAGTTGAGTGAAACAATTTGACTAACCTTGACTAGACTCAAGCAGGGGCAGTCCTGGAAAACGAAATTGGTTTTTTCAGTCAGCTTATGATAATTCTGAGTTTCTGAAATACAAATTTTTCAATAAAAAAAGGCATTCACATTTTCATTCAATGATAAAATGTATAAAGAAAACGTTCTCCAAACTGGCCATTACAAAACCTTTAGTAAGAAAAACTCCTAGTGGAGAATGAGTGAAAAGGGCAAGGAAAAAAAAAACATATAATCTACGAAATCAGCAATGGCGCACATATAAAAAACATATTCAACGTGAAGCAAATACAATCAGGTATCTAAGAATAACACTTTGATTTATAACAAATAAAAAAAGAATGTTGCACTTCTTACCGATCCAAACTATAAACCAGCTTGCAGTAGTCACAACATGGGGATTATTTAAGAGAAGTTCATTAGCTAGTAGTAGTTCCTTGTTATTACAATGTAAATACACATATCTTGTGTAAATAAAAGAAAACTTTAGCATGAGGATGACCTATAGACTATTGAGGCAAAAGAAGGTGCTTCACAAGGCCAAAATCACTATGCAGTATACTATCACTAATCAACTTCCTAGCTGCATTCTAAAAGCATAAGAAAAAAGATTAAACAGAAAACGGAGTATTAAATACCAAAAAGACGCATCAATTTCATATTTTTTGTCCTCATATCTTATCATCAACCAAGAGGCAACCTTTATAAACTACAACGATGCAAAAAAGCTTCATGTAAAGGTATACTATATTCAATTTGAAATTCATTCCGAGCCTTTTAGCATGAGTAAGGATACGAACCTGAAATATGTATGAGATGGAAACTTTCATCTAACTTTATTGGTTAACAAATTTATGATACATGTATAATTTAATACAAATAAATTTCACCAAGGCACAACAGATGACAAATAACCATTAGCATTTAGTAAGGGAATGCAGGAACCTTAATGGTTGACATATGCTACGAACAGGACCATTAAGTCAATACTCAAATAACTTCCCTGATCACTATAGGTGGCGAAATCAAAAAAGATAATTATTTAGTGCAGATGGGGAACTGGACCCACAACACTATATTGCTTACTTATTGGCTAGATATAATTGAAACAACTATGTTATTACTTAGAAGGTTTTCCATACAGATAACTAACAGCCATTTCATTATCAGTTTAACCCTGCTGACCGCTTAGATGTATCAGAATTGCTACCTATACTAATCCGTAAACTGTCCAGCTATATTTCAGTATAAACAAAAAATATTACCTGTAAGCGCTGAAGGATCAAGCTCCCAACAGCCTCTCAAGCACCCATCTTTCTCCTCTGTATAGCGAAAAGCAGGAATCTGATAATAAAATCTGTGCACCTCTACCCTTGGTATCACCCTTATGGTTGATCTCTGTATACTTGGGGCCTTAAAAACCAACTTGTGACCAGGCACACGCGTCAGGGACATAACTTGTATACCACTTTCATCAGTCTCAAGAACTTCAACAATGTCAACTTCGCTAAATCTGTACATAGCCCAAATCTGCTGTGCCCTTGGATATATATTAAATATGGCGTGACCACTAGCTTCTGCAGTTACAACATGGGAAAAGGAATCAAGTGGAAGTAGTTTCGGTCTACCTCCAGACAATTTGAATAAACCACAGGCATTGTATCGGATAGTGTGGTTAGACGGCGCGTCACTTAGTTTAAGTGGGGTTACATATACTCGCTCAAATTCAATCTTTTTAATCTGAGCAAAGCATTGACGAACTCCCTTATTATGTTCCCAAAATGCCCATATCTGGCCCACTTTAAACTTCTGGATTTGCTTGTCTGAGCTGAAATCATGACTAATTTGCACTGAATTTGTAGGTGAAGACATCTTGGGGCTTTTTGCAAACTTTTTGGAGATAGTGTCTAAATCACCATCCTTGCAAAAAGGCTTTTGACCATCACTGACCTCTTCTTTTATACCATTGACCTGGGGTTTTGCATTTTCTTGTATCATGTTCGTATCTCCTCCCTTTAATCCTCTTGGTGATCGACGAAGATTTAGCATTCCCTTATCAAGACCATTCATTTGCTTCTTTGGGGTACTTGCCAAATTAGAAGCAGGTTTCACTTCTTCCGGAGACTGAGATGCTGTGTTGACATTGTTAGAATAGTAATACTCGTCAAGATCATCTGGCAGAGAAGCTGTATCAAGCTCAAAGGACCCAACAGGTACACCAGCTCTTTCGGTTCCGCTCAGTTTTACCGATTTGATACGATGAGAAAATCTAAGTAATTCATTAAGCGGAATCTTATGTTCAGCATGTCCTGCCCATATTGTTCTCTGAAACACACTTACAAACCGCTTCACTTTTAACAAGAAAACAACAGATATACTATCATCATTTACAGAAAGAATCTCCACAATATCAAATTTAGATTTCTTATGACTTTCTGGGTTCAAGCTCCATTTAATATCCCAATCTTTAAAAAGAGCCCAAACTTCACCCTTCTGCGGATATATGAGAAACGACGATCTACGCCCACCTTGCTTATATGCTATCTGATGAGAAAACATGAGGCGATCTTTTGTTTTCTCCGAATCTCCATGCACAAATTTCCCACAAGAAATCGGTAACTCTTCTTCAGCCCATTTAATCTCGGGCTCATTCTCTGGCTCGGGCTCTAACCAAGTGATCCCCAGCTGGAAACCAGATGAATGAACTCTCCTAATATGCGCATAGAATCGGGGCATTCCGTCAAAAGAATCATAGCATGCCCAGATTTGATTAACTGCAAAACAATGTTCCTCCTTATCCTTATCAAAATTACTGAATTCTGAATCTCGACAGTCAACAAGCTCTGGCTCTGAATCAGAGTCAGAATGATCGTCATGTTTCACACCATTGTTGTCCACATCAGCTGCATTACAAGTTTTCTCTTCCTTTTTCATATCTTCAATGCCATCAGATGATTTATTCACCTTTGTTCTTTTTAAGGGGCTCAACCCATCACCATTTTCCCGGTAAGAAACGTGTTGTTTTTGTCTAGCAGAACATCTGCGATTGCCACTATCGCCAACAGGACGACTATCAACCTCATCAAATGCTTCATCTGCATCAGAACCACTATCACTAGAATCTACCACTCTCTTTCTTCCTCTCTTCCTGTTTGTGACTTTAGAGGTTCCTGTTTCATTAGGCTTCTGTACGTTAACCTTGACCTTTGTTAGCCCTTCCTTTTCACTCTCTCTACCCATAGTTTTTGAACTACCGCCAACTTCTGTGTTCTCCGTTTTTGAAGTCTGATGAGGGCGAGAAGAATACTGGCCATCCTTTTGTATATCGACTTTGACTTGTTCCCCTTTTCCACCCTCTTTCTGTTGAGAAAAGGGCGGCTTAGCTCGGTTTACTCCAAGATTTGCACTTGGATCATTCATAAAACCAGGTCTCGGGACTGACCCTTGTGCACCAATGTCATGAGCAATGAATAATTTTGAGCATTGCTGACACCGCAAAGGTTTATTCACAAAATCTCTGTAATACTCGTATTTTATGTGACAAAAAGGGCAGTAAGTCCAAAATGTTAACCGAACACTTGATGTTGACTGATGTCGATGATTCACACTATTAAACTGAGAACTAGAGTCAGTTTTGACTTTGTTTTTAGCATAAGAATTTTGATTTCCTTGACGGTTTTGAACCTTTGTAAGCAAACCTCTAGCCGGATCTCTACATTTCATGTCATAAACGGACCTTTTACCTTTATCTGAAAGTATCATATTTGCTTCACCAATAAGCTTAAAAGCAGCTTCAGCTCCCGGAAATTTGTTCTTATCAGGGTGAAGTACAAGTGCAAGTTTCCGGTATTGCTTCCGGATAGTTACTTCATCAGCTACATTTTCAACTTGAAGAATCCCATAGAAGTCCTTTTCAGCACCATGTACCTTCTTTTGAGCCGAACAATGAATATCACAGACTGAAATAACTTGTGAAATGTTTTCTAATTCAGGGAACAACTGTTTGGCCTTCAATGCAAACTTACGAGCCCCTTCAAAATCATTCTTCAACATCTTCTGTTCAGCAATACCCCTGGCCCTAAGAGCCTCATCTCGGTTACAGTCCATTCCGTTAAATGACTTATACGTGTAAGCTATTCGGGTGAACTCATTTAAAAAATTATACAGTAATCACAAGATCACAACCCTGCTCCTCCCCCGAGTCCACTACAAATCCCAATCTGGAAACACAAAAGGAAGAGATAATTTAATACCAGTTTCAACTATTAAATAGAATATAGTTCAACAAATAAATAAACTGGATGTACTTATAGCTTGGTTGGATTTTGGTTCACAGTAAGAATTCGCTATGGGTATGGGTTTCATAGCAAGGCAAAAAAAGAACAGATTTAATATATAAGCCCACTGTCATGGGCCCATACAATCAAACCAAACACCTCCTATCAATTCCCTCCCAGCTACCCTAATCCAAACCCTAATTGTAGGATGATCACATTTATATTACCTGACAGCTTCTGATAAGCAAATATGGAAGTGTTAGCGAGTGACAATCAGCTCATCTACCCTCTGTATGTGACAAGCAGATGCCCAATCCTGCAAGTATTGCATTTCACCACGAATTATTAGAAGACAGTATCCCGCAAATTTGCAACTAATTTTCTGATAAACGAAAAAACAAAGTATATCAACATATATGAGTATAAGATCATAGCTAAGAAAGTGTTGTACGTTCTATTTTACAATACAGTGTGCTACTACCTTTTGTTTTCACATAACCAATATTAGTCATGCCTTGCTTAAATAGATGGGACGTGACTAAGTATATTGGATACAATCATAACATGAACATGATACACACTCTATTTTCCGTTACCATGTAACTTCTCAACTCTAGTCACCCCATCTAACAAAATTCTTAAGCTGAAATTTACTTTCAATCTTATAAAACTATCATGTGGTCATCTGCGCAACCTCATTTCTAGCAGTCATCCTACACACATGCTATCTAGCAATGACCTGGTTAAATACAGTGCCTAACCTTGCCGGATTTGACTATACATTGTCTGGACATATCAGACGTACTACATCGGTTCATCCACAACCAAAGCAAACGATTAATCATTCATCAAAATCCCCAAAATAACAAGTAGCGCCACTACACATCATTATTCTCAACAAAACCTAAAAGCACCAATAAGTTAACAACGCCTAAACATGTAAACATAAAATTCATCCTCTTTAATATATTTTCATAAGTAACAGTAACATTTTTCATGACATTCAACTTCAATAATACAAATAAAATCGATATTGACTTTATCTCCGATAATAAGATCACAGTAATTCAATCAAAACAGAATCAAACACACATAATAACCCTAATTTTAACAAAAACAACTTGTGGAAACTCAAAATACTCTTAAATGAAGCTGAAATTACATACAGTGTGCTAGTATTTTTTAGTTTTGACATAACCAATAGTAGACACGGATTGCTTAAAACGATAGTAAATGATTATTTATAGTCGTAACATGGATATGATACGCAGATTTGCTGGTTTTATGTTTACAAAACCTACTCTTGACTTCCAACTCGTCAACTATACACATTTATTTATAACCGTNACGCGACACCCATATAGGGATTTAAAATAGATCAAAGTTCAATCTAATTAGAATTCTATATAAGCTGAATTGCAATGGTAAATACCACGTGGATACTGCACACAGAATGAATAAGTACAACCTAAGTTGTAACAAAACTCCAAATGAGAATCAAAACAACAACAAACACAGGCCAGAAGCTATCTAAGATCCTGTACGCACACATAAAAAACAAACGTCAGCAGAAAGACACAGGGGTATATACTGATATACAGAAAATAAACTACTGATAGACTAACAAACGAACATAACTGATCATAACCGCCGTCAACATGGATACCGACATTCCAAACAATCTGCAACAATAACCGAACCATCAGCATTCAGTACAAAAGATTAAGAATATGTGAAAAAAAAATCATGTAGTTTACGCGATTTAACGCAAGTCAAACTTATCAAAAAAATAATATACTTACATATACACGATATTGATGGCCAACACCGATCACGAAAGCATCCGTAGGAAGTACCGACGTAAGGACTCCTATAGGTAGCGTTGGACTGCTGGCTTTCATCCAATCCAAAGTAATAAAAAAAATTGAAATCAGTCTGAGGAAGGACAAAATAGCCGAAGAGAAGAGAAAATATATTCTTCTTCTGATATATAAAATAAGTCAAGGGTAACCTCCTCATAATTGAATACCGTTACTCCTTTAAGCTGAAGTGACACCACCACTTGCGTTGGTTGTATCCCATAATGCTTTACATGTTTGAGAACAGAAACGATCAGATTACGAATCATCTTTTCAAACATAATAAAAACACTTCATTAAAAATATTGTATTCTTTTATACTAAACGGGGTTTCCTTCAGGCCTCCATTTCTTACGGAAAGCATACACTCCAACAACAATTAATAGAGCCAAAAGTACACAACCCCCAATCATAGATCCTTCAATAACTCGAGTATTGGATGAATTGCTTCTCCCACCTGATGCTACTCCTGTGACTTGACACAAAACAACTTAAAGATTGCACGTAAATCAGTCAAACTTTTATCTATTTTGGTTTCGTAATCCTTATTAACTAAATATAAACTCGTTTCAAAGTAAAAACAGAACGTACCCCCTGAAGATGTGCTTGAATTGTCACAGTGGGCGTAGTTATTTCATTTGTATTCGGCTCATTAAACTGCACAATATGTTGGTCAGTGAACGTGTAACTTAACAAATATGTCGGCATAAAGTTTTAAGCTTTCTTGCATAAAAGTAGAGAATATGCTATATGAATGTAAATTAGTAAAGCCGCTCACCAAATAGAGAATGGATCGAATGGCAGATTCATGATCAGGCTGCCACAAAGGAAGTGAAGATTCAAAAACCTCAATGGAAGAAACAGCACCACAATGGATTCAACCGCAGCACTTTTAACAAATCTGTTATCGATTTCTTGCCGTATCAAAGCACCAGTCATTACTCCTAATAAACTACCCACGGAGCTTCATCGAGCACATAGTTTCTTCCGAACCGTTGGCTGGGCCACGACAACCACGTTACTGTTGTACTTGTTGTTCACGGCTCATTATGGGGCTGCATGCCCTCGAATGTACAATATTAACCACAAACATCATTGAAATCAAAGAACATGTATTACCTGTTTCTGCTGCCCTCGAATTTATCTTCAAACCATATATTGGAATCTAAGAACGCCCTCGAATGTAAACAATATTAAACACACACATCTAAGCTAGTGCTTGTCTAAGCTTATTTTGTAGGCTTATGAGCTTATCACACAATTGTTTTGGCTTATTTTGAAACTTATGGGCATATATAAGCTTTATATGACATAAAAAGCTTATATAAGTATGAAAATTAGGGGCTTATGAAGATAAGCCAACGGAAATGAGATAAGCTGATAAGCCGAAAAATAAGGTTAAACAAACAGCGTCTAAAAAGAGTTGTACATCTAAGCGCAGTAATAATAATTGAAAGTAAAGGCAAAAATAAGGACATTACTCAGCAGTCACATGACATGAACATGATACACAGCTATTGTCCGTTACCACGTAACTTCTCAACTCTAAACAAATACTTAGATATGCATAGATTAATTTCATCACAAATAAAACTATTGAATGATATGATTTTTTTATAAAAAATAAAATAAAAATAAATCAAAATATGTACAAACTAGAAACTACCAGATGTTCCTAGTCACTCCATCTAAACAAAATTCTTAAGCTGAAATTTGCTTTCAATCTTATAAAACTATCATGTGGTCATCTGCGTAACCTCATTTTTAACACAGTCATCCTACACACATGCTATCTAGCAGTGACCTGGTTAAATACAGTGCCTAAACTTGCCGGATTTGATTATACATTGTCTAGCCATATCAGATAACATCATATCATATTTTACGTACTACATCAGTTCATCCACAACCAAAACAAACAGACGATTAATCATTCATCAAAATCCCCAAAATAACAAGTAGCGCAACTACACATCATTATTCTCAACAAAACTAAAAGCACCAATAAGTTAACAACGCCTAAACATGTAAACATAAAATTTCATCCTCTTTAATATATTTTCACAAGTAACAGTAACATTTTTCATGACATTCAACTTCAATAATTCAAGTAAAATCGATATTCACTTTATATCTCCGATAATAAGATCACAGTAATTCAATCAAACGGTGGTAACATACATAATAACAACCCTAAATTTAACAAAAACAGCTTACGGAAAGTAAAAATACTCTTAAATGAAGCTGAAATTACATACAGTGTGCTAGTATTTATAGTCATCAAATGGATATGATACGCAAATTTACAACATCTACTCATGACTTCCAACTGGTCAACTATAGACATTTAATTATAACCGTATAGAGATTAAATTTAGTCATAAAATAACATGATTCAGTCAAGCATCTTTCTATGTTAGAACTTAATCAAAACAAGGATATGCACACAAATGCATCTAAGCTTAAACTTAATTTTAGGCTTATGAGCTTATCGCACAATTTTTTTTGAAACTTATAGGCATATAAGCCAGCGGAAATGAGATAAGGTGATAAGGCGAAAAATAAGCGCAGTAATAATAATTGAAACTAAAGGCAAAAATAAGGAGATTAATTACTCTGAAGTAAAAAAAACAGCAGTCGCATGAGATGAGACGAGATTCAAGTTAAATAATTAACACTAGAATTTAATTAAAATGAAAGCAGTTATTTAACCCTGATTCAACTAATTGAAAAGATCGATTTTGAGAAGGAGACGATATAACTTACCAGCAGGAGATGCGAAAAATGAGGGAGAGAGAAGTGAAATTGGGGGTTTTAAAAATAGGGAGTGAAATATTTTGAGTTCTCCTTCTCCCCCCAAATTATTATTTCCGCTCCATTGGGCGGGTTAGGGTTTTCTTTTTTCAACTCTTGTACTCTCTGCACCAACTCTTGTACCTTACTTGCCCCACTTGTGTCATCTTAATTAGTTGACGTCGTGCTTGTTTGTTAAAATTATTTATTAAATACTCCGTAATGTTTTATCAAAAAAATGATTTAATACAACACTTTTCTAGCAATATTTTCAATTCACTTAATTTAGTAAACTATCTTTTTAGTTCGCTTACTTTCTAAAATTATCTATCCATTAATGATAATGTTTTCAAAATATTATTTAGTAATTAAATATTCAAGGATGTTACATTCACAAAATGTTTACAAAATAATTTTTCACAAAAATGATATGACACACGTTGATAGCAAGATTTTGATTTGAAATGATGAGAGATAATTGAATAAAATTGGTATTGTATAGGAGCTTCAGCCCATACACTTTAGATTCGGCCCAAACATAAGCCCAACAAAGCCAAAGTCTGACAAAAGACAAAGCTTGCTTGAGACACTTGTCTAATCGAACGGTACACCTGGAAATCTTGCCAGGGCTGTTAGGACGAGCACTGCGAGCTCTCCTTACCCATAAACAAGGGTTTCATGATGAAACCCTCGTTCCCAGGCAACAAGCAAAACCCGTTTTTCATTATAAAACACGAAAAACTCCTCCTCATACAAAATTCCATAAAATAAACACCTCTCTCGTCTTCCAACTCATGGGAAAACTTTTCGACTCACTGGAAAACAAAAAAACCATCAAAACAACCTCACAAAAACACATGCGAAGTCTGATTCAGGCAAAACCATACCAAACTCAATCACCATGGCAAACAAGTGGCGCTACAGCAACCTACCCGAAACAGCCTGAAAAATGGCTCAATAAAACCCGAAATGCGGCCCAAGCAACCTCACGCAGCAAAACCTCAGCCTTAAGCGGCTCGATCTCAGCTTCAAGCAGCCTTATATCACCCTCTAACAACCGACACAACCAGTCCTGGAACCCTGAGCCCAGGACACATCGAGACAACCTCCCTATAAAAACCACCCATCAACAAAATCTACAAAAACAAAACCAATAAGCCTTCACAACAGGAAAAAGGAAACAAAAACCCAAGCAAAACATCCAGTGTCGCAAAGAGGCGTCATTACGACACTGAATGACAAAGTAGGCAAAGGCTAAAGCTCATGACCTGACGAACAGACAAACAACAAACCATTCCCCTGGAAAAAATCCTCACATAAAAAATACACACCCTCGGGATCAAGACATCCAGTCAGCCTCGAAGGCTATTTCATTAGGCTAATACGCCATCAATCAGACCAAGGGTCCAAAGTCAGCAAATGAAGAGGAAAAGGGAAAATGGAATGAAGCTAGGAAAGACCGAGGCACGGTCAGGGACACAAAAAAGGTTACAACTTGCGTACAAGCTTGACAAGGGGGTCACTGTCCTTGGCACGCGATCAAACCAAGGATACGCTATCTCTATAATTTACACTACAAATTCGCTATTTTGATTTTTTTTCAACACAATCAAATGGTAACATGGAAACGATGTAAAAAGCATTCAAGTAAAAGCTACTCAATGTAAAATCTTCGTGTTACTCTTAAATTATTCCTTATATGTTCAAAACAAACAACTTAATCTGAGAGGCCATTACTAAGACAAAACACAAAAACCTATCGTTACAATAACTTCTAGACTCTAGAAGTACAAATCATACATGATAAACCTGATAATAAAAACCAACACTTTGATAAAGAACAATCACATAAAACAAGGCTCAAACGCCATCAGGCTCATACACCATTAGGCTCAAAGGCCACAAGGCTCAAACGCCATCAAGCTCATACGCCATTGCAACAAGCTCACATGTCATTATCACATTATAATTATATGTGTTAAACATATTTCATTGGCGACTGACCAGGTTAATCCTGTCTTTCGTATCCTCATACTTAGTTCACGTTAGACGTAACTAAATAGATGAAAGATTATCACTTGATAGTGGCAATAACAATGAATTTGTATATACGTTAGTTTATTGTACCTAAGAGATACCTGAAAGAGTCAAACATACTACAATTTGCATATTGATTCATGTACGTACAAGGAGAACATGTCATTAGCCTGAGTGGCAATTAGTTACACTTATTTGATCACTAAATGTGCTAACTATCGTAAAGACTTAATGAGCTCCAAAATCATCATCAACCCTTGTGCTTACAGAATGCACTTAGAAGAAATAGACATTTGCAATCGACAATCTAGGGAGCCAAAATTAACCTCAGAGAGGTAGACAATCATCGTGAAAATACGTCTTGATAAAATCTATAACGTCTAAGAGGTTTATAGATCCTAAACGAAAAAACTATTGAGAAGTTACACTTAGACCTCGCAAACATTGGAGGTAGGGAAACAATCAGGCACAAACACCCTAACAAAACAAAATCATATGAAAGGCCCACAAAACAAACTTTATAATGCATGAAAGGTCCACAATGTAAAAATGGAAACCATGTAATGCCTGAAAGGCTTACGAAGCTGGGAAACAAAAACTCTTCACATCCTGGTACAATTTTGTGACACCGGAAAGGCTCACAAGGCAAAAAAGCAAAAATTACACAACACCTAAAAGGCTAATGGAACCTAGACAAATACTTTAGGCGGATGACATAAACTGTAAGATAAACATTAAGTCACAAACATCATAATTCTCATGGTTTGGTTCGTTGGTTTAGTTAGATAGAGAGAAAGAGATGGGAGCCTTTTTCTAGAGAGAGAAAGTGAAAGAACTAAATGTGTATTAGCTTGAAAGGTCCAACCCTAACCCTTGCTAGGTGAGGGGTATTTATACTTACAGCATATTAAGTGCCTCTACTAGGCTGGCATCAGAGCGGAATTGGTTATAGTGGACGGTGGAGGGTAATTGAATTGTTAGTGGATGGTATTTGTGAATTATAATGATAATAGGATAGATAGGCAATCTGCTATTCAGAAGCGAAAGCTTCAACAGACAATTGAGATTCAAGTCTCAAATTAAACTCAGTGGTTTAACGCATAAAACACACACTTTTATTACTGAGGCAAGGCCTCTATTTATACAAGGAGGAGTAGGTATAGTGGATACAACCTACGTCACTGATTACCTAATATTACATTATTACATACTAATAATTTACATCTACCGACTATGGGTTGGCCGACAGGCCTTACATTATTCTTTCTTATATTACATTATTATTACAAGACAAACCTACATCCAGAATTTATAGCGGAATTCACGGGCGAATAATACCTGCAAATGGTTCATATTGAATGAAAATAATTCATAGTGCATGAGAACTATGCTTAGTGCTTGGTGATGGACTCTTAGTGATTGTCATTGAATTCATATTGCAAATGAATTGTATGGTTATAGTGGACGATGGTGGATAATTGAATTGTTAGTGGATGGTATTTGTGAATTATAATGATGATAGGATAGATAGGCAATCTGCTATTCAGAAGCGAAAGCTTCAACAGACAATTGAGATTCAAGTCTCAAATTAAACTAAGTGGTTTAACGCATAAAACACACACTCTTATTACTGAGGCAAGGCCTCTATTAATACAAGGAGGAGTAGGTGTAGTGGATACAACCTACGTCACTGATTACCTAATATTACATTATTGCATACTAATAATTTACATCTACCGACTATGGGTTGGCCGACAGGCCTTACATTATTCTTTCTTACATTACATTATTATTACAAGACAAACCTACATCACACCACACTAAAAAAAAGTAAAATAATGCCTAGACAATTGACATATTACTTTTATCATGCGTCCTTGAAAGATTCTTGGTTTTTTGTCTTCATTTTGTCGACTTCTTTTCATCTTGATTCTTTCATTGTTGCATCTGTGATGTTGTGCAGTATTCACATACGTGTCTTGATATGTGGAATAGTTTCTGACATAATGTTATCTTGAAATCTTCAGGAAGTATTGAAAGTGGCTCAGTAAACTTCTCGAATGGTACTTCGAAATCTGCTAAGACTTTTAGTTGTTCTTCATCGATTGTTCCTTTTGAGTAATTCGAATAAATCAGCATATTGTTTTGGAATAGTTGATTTTAATATCTGCCTTCTGCCTTGTTCCTGTTCCTAGCTTTAATGATGCAAAAATACTCCGGCAAGTGCATCTACCAAATTTTGGGGAGATGGTATTGCTGGTGGTAAGTTGTCTCTTGGCTCGTTTTTTGGTGGGTAAATTTCGTTGCTGACTCCTAACTCTGCTAATGTGAATGATGGTACTAAGAGCTTGTGATCGTTGTTGTCGAATACCGGATAACTTGAGTGTAGCTTAAAATACAATGGTCTATTTCTAGCGAATAAAGCATTATATGTTTTGATGATGTTTTGTACCTGCATTGGCAAATTCTTGAAATTCCCGTATGGTTGTTCCGTCTGTATAAATTGTATCTACTAATCCATGAACAAAATATTCATGTACGTCTGTTGGTGCTGCTCCTGGTAAAAATACTACTTTTGGTCCTATTGGTCTCTTGCTTGGCTAGAATGACTTGGTAGCTTGGACTTCGTCATAGTGTATAACACTATCCCAAAGCCTTTGAAATTTTTCTACAGTTGACTTTTTCATTTATTCTCTTTCTCTTGTGGTTGGAATGCTTCTTATTAAATCGATTGGATTTATCTTTGGTGACTTTTCTTGTAATCTTTGATTTAGAGAAACAAATCTTTTTGATTTTTGGACTTCTTCTGTTGTAACCGTCTTGTATGATTCTTTTAGTGCTTGTTTGCTTCTTCTTGTGATGTATAACTTTTGTGGCTGACACTTTCTCCAATTATGTGTGGACTAGCGAGTGACTAATCGGAATAAATGCCTTTGAATGGTCCATTGAAAATAATGTACCATTTCTGCTTTCCAATGCTTGAATTTTGTACTATTTCTTCAACATCTTCTTCTATTTTTATGAACTCATTTTTTCTGGATGAAGGTGATTCTGATTCTTGGGTTTTTGATGGTCTTGATTTTATAGGTGTTGATGGTGAAGGTGTCGATTCTGAGGTTGATTCTAAATTGGTTGTTTGGGTTAAACATTGTACTGTATTGGCTAGTTTCTCTTCTTCTTCTCTAGCAATGGCTAACTGTTTTTCTAGATAGATGATTTGTTCTCTTTTTTGTTGTAAATGGTGTTGCGCTTGCTTTAGTATTCCTTCTATTCTCTTGTAAGGGTATCTAGAAAGGTGTTGTTGTTGCTTTTGATGTATTTGATATATGGGTGAAATTGGTGTAGTTGTAGTTGCCAACGGATTAGTCGACCTCTACAATAGTCTTAAGTTTATATCTCCAAAAACCTGTTACATATTTCGAATCTGTTCTTAACTCAAATCTTGTCTGCAACAGATCTATCTTCCATTTTTTGAGAGTTTGTAAACATGCGAGTGTCTCTTTTTCGTGAGTACTATACTTCTGTTCAGTCTCTGAAAATGTTCCAGAGATATACTTGCATAATTTAGATTTGTATTTTTCTGTTTTCAAAACAGATGTCTGCTCATTGCTTGATACTTGTAATGATGAATTTAATAATACTGAATCTGATTGAGGAATTTGACTTCCATCAATACTTAATACTTTAGATAGATTAGATTGAGGGAGTGGAATTCCGTCAATATCTAGTCCTAATAATTATTTTCCATTCTGAATTGCCTTCATACATCCTGCCCAAGTGTCGTCGGATGCATCTGTTTCAACTATCAAAAAATCTTTTGTTTCTGGTTTATATAATTCTGGTAAACATTGTACATTTGTTTTAATATTTTATACAAGTTGGATATCGGATGGTGTCCATTCCCAACGAATTTTTTCAGAAATTTTCTTTTGCTAAAATTTTCAAAAATCTTTGTTAATTATTTTTCATAAAGCGATTATAAATCGATAATGTTCGTTTTATTCATAATCAGAGGATGTGTCGCTAGAATAATCACTAGTATCTGTATATGCATATATTTCAATATCTGAGTCGATATCTGAATCTTCAATGGGTTCATATCCTAAATTATATGCTATTTTTAATACTTCTGTTTCTTTCTTTTTTCCTTTTCTCGGGTATTTATTTGCATAATAGCCTTCTTCATGACATAACCAACATCTACAATCTTTCTTTTTAGATGACATAACCAACATCTACAATCTTTCTCGGGTATTTATTTGGAATTATCTTGATTTTTGTATTTTTGACGATGTTGTTTTCGATTTCTAAAATAATTTTGTCGTGAATTTCTTTTATAAAAGTTTTTATACTTTGGATTATATGTTTTTCTTTTCCATATTTTCGTTTGTTTTTTATATGGTTTTTGAGAGCATCCATAATTGCCTACTTTGTTGGTTTGTTTTTCACAACAAAGTTCAACATGTGCTTCTTTTTTAGCTATTTCTTGTAAACATTTTTTCCTTAACCCATGCTTTTACCGTAGTAATTCGGGCCCCTAAAGTATCTTCTATTATTCTTGTATTATCTTGTAATATTGTTGCATACGAATTTTTTTAATTCTGTTGCTATAGATTCAGGAAGCTTATTAAAAAATATTTCTAAAGCTGATTTTGGCCTTGTAGTATCTAGTTTATAATATTGATCTGAAAATTCACATATAAAGGAATCTAGATAACACATGTTACATATTTTAAGATTAATTAATCTCCAATATGCGTGTTCTCTAAAAGCCTCGTTTGATGCTTCTTTTCCTGGTATTCTTCCAGTAAATTCATGTACTATACATGCTACGATATTTTTAAAAGTTGTCATGGCGTCAGTTGTAGCTATTCTTGATAATTCTAATTAATCTATAGATTCTAAGAATCTATAAACATTTCCGGATGTTTTGTGTATTATAAAATTGAGTAAATCTCTTGGTTGTAATCCTCGTAATTCCTCGGTTAGTTGTATTTGAGCACTTAACCTATTATTCCAATCTTGAATTTTATCATCTATTTCTGTTTCACAGTCGATGTTTAGAATCTCATCATTCATTCTAGTTATCGGTATTTTTGGTATATACTGAGAAGGTATACGCTACCATTTACCTTTCTTGTTTCTAATCATTCTTTATTGATATAAGTATCTTTCTGTTTGTGTTGGAGGTTTATAGTCAAATTGTCTTTGTAAATCTTCGTCTATATAAGACTTTTTTCTTTTTTGTGCAAAATTGTAATTTGTATAAGAACTTTCTCATGGATATTCATATGAGTTCTCATAAGGATTTTCGTCAGAACTATAATTTTGTACTACATCTGCAGTTTCTTCGTTTGTTTCAGATAGTATATCTAATGATGAAATTAATTTAGTAAGAGTTTCAATTTGCTCTTCAAGGTTTTCCATTATGTTATTCGTAATGGTGGTACGACCTTAAGAGTTGATTTTTTCAATAATGTTTCTTTTATTTTTGTCATAGTAGTATCTTTATCTTGTTCCTGATCGTTAACTATATTTGATAGTTGTTCAATTATGTTTACTTGAATTGGTTCAAATTTTGAAATTCTTCTGTCTTTTTATTTAATAATATTTGTATAGTACTTAGCTTTACTTGCGTTGTTTTAGATAATTTTGGTATTTGCCTTAGTATTAAAAAGCTTAATATTTCAATTATATTATTGAGGGTTGAATTTAATATATTTATTCTTTCTCCAATAGATTGTTTCGTATCGTCACTATTTATTATATTAATACTATACGATGTTCCTTCTGGCAAATTTTGTGGTATTTTAAATAAAGTTTGTTTATATGGTATAAATGGTTCGGGTGATAAAATATTTTTACTTTCTTCAATATTTACTTTTTGATCAGAAAGAGTTTCAAAAATATAATCCATTTTTATTTTAACAAATTATTGGACTTCTTTTTTATTTTAGTTATAACTTTGTTGTATATGCTAATCTTTTTCTATCATATGCTAATGTTTTAGTCATTTCTTTTAGACTTTCGTAGAGATTTTTTCAATCTTATTCTAGCTAGTAAATAATCTATTGTACATGATATTTCTCTAATATCTTCTTCTAATTTTTTCAACTTTTTATGTAATATTCTCTTTTGTAACCCTGAGTCCACTATGTTTTGAATTTTATATTGCCTATATTCTTAAACTTAATGATCGTATCATTTCTTTTGTTTCTTGTAATTCTTTTATTACTTCATTTTTTGTATTAGAGGATTCTCCATTTGTTACTAAAATTGGTCTTTCAATTTGTGGTATCCATACCGATTGTATATCAGATGTTGACTTTCTACTTCTTTCAATATATTTATGTTTTGAAAACGTATTTGGTGTTTCAAGACTAAGTAGTGGTTCAAAAAGTTTATCAATATGAATTCTATCGTTTGTTTTAAATGTAATACTATGATGTGAGTTAGTGAGTGCATAATTTATTTGATATGTGACAGTGAAAGGGTGATTTCCTTTGTACATAAATGTTGTTATTAATAATTCATATCTAATAGTAATACTTTTATGTATATCTTATCTTTTAAACTCAATCCCATTTTAATATTAACATCAAATTTTATTTTACCTTCGGCTAAGTTTCCTTTGCCTATAGCAATAATACTTTCTTCTTTATCGATAATTTTATCGTCTCTTAAATCTAATTCAATAGGTGTGTTACAACCCATAAATGTACCTTTTAATATTACTTGTGTGGTTGATATATGAATATATGCTATTTTACTTCTATCTTTTTCATTCATTTGTTTTATACGATTGTTTATTTGCTGTTTATTAATTATAGAAATAATAATATCACCTTTTGTTTGTTCAATAGGAATTGGTTCTTTTCCAATAATTTTTCCAAAATATATTATATTTTTTCGTGAAAATAATTCTCTAAATGATCTTGAATAATCAAAATTATGTTTTTTTGATAAAGTAAAATTTGATCTTCTAATAGCTGTTCTATTAATAATAGTATGTATCATAAATCCTGATTCATCTTCATTTTCATGAATAATAGATATGTCTTCTTTATTAAATGTTTGTGAATCTGACATTTTAATGACTTTTAGTAAGTTAAAAATTTTAAATTATACCCGTGTCCTAGCTTCTTTAATTATTCTTGATGGCTACTTGTAATTCTTTCATATTCTTGAATGTTGACATGATTCTTTCTTCTAATAATTCGTGACGTAGATTCGTTACTCGCTCTCATACCAGAATTTATAGTGGAATTCATGGGCGAATAATACCTGCAAATGGTTCATATTGAATGAAAATAATTCATAGTGCATGAGAACTACGCTTAGTGCTTGGTGATGGACTGTTAGTGATTGTCGTTGAATTCATATTGCAGATGAATTGTACGGTTATAGTGGACGATGGTGGATAATTGAATTGTTAGTGGATGGTATTTGTGAATTATAATGATGATAGGATAGATAGGCAATCTGCTATTCAGAAGCGAAAGCTTCAACAGACAATTGAGATTCAAGTCTCAAATTAAACTCAGTGGTTTAACGCATAAAACACACATTCTTATTACTGAGGCAAGGCCTCTATTTATACAAGGAGGAGTAGGTGTAGTGGATACAACCTACGTCACTGATTACCTAATATTACATTATTGCATACTAATAATTTACATCTACCGACTATGGGTTGGCCGACAGGCCTTACATTATTCTTTCTTACATTACATTATTATTACAAGACAAACCTACATCACACCACACTAAAAAAAAGTAAAATAATGCCTAGACAATTGGCGTATTAATGTTATCATGCGTCCTTGAAAGATTCTTGGTTTTTTGTCTTCATTTTGTCGACTTCTTTTCGTCTTGATTCTTTCATTGTTGCATCTGTGATGTTGTGCAGTATTCACATACGTGTCTTGATATGTGGAATAGTTTCTGACATAATGCTATCTTGAAATCTTCAGGAAGTATTGAAAGTGGCTCAGTAAACTTCTCGAATGGTACTTCGAAATCTGCTAAGACTTTTAGTTGTTCTTCATCGATTGTTCCTTTTGAGTAATTCGAATAAATCAGCATATTGTTTTGGAATAGTTGATTTTAATATCTGCCTTCTGCCTTGTTCCTGTTCCTAGCTTTAATGATGCAAAAATACTCCGGCAAGTGCATCTACCAAATTTTGGGGAGATGGTATTGCTGGTGGTAAGTTGTCTCTTGGCTCGTTTTTTGGTGGGTAAATTTCGTTGCTGACTCCTAACTCTGCTAATGTGATTAATGGTACTAAGAGCTTGTGATCGTTGTTGTCGAATACCGGATAACTTGAGTGTAGCTTAAAATACAATGGTCTATTTCTAGCGAATAAAGCATTATATGTTTTGATGATGTTTTGTACCTGCATTGGAAATTCTTGAAATTCCCGTATGGTTGTTCCGTCTGTATAAATTGTATCTACTAATCCATGAACAAAATATTCATGTACGTCTGTTGGTGCTGCTCCTGGTAAAAATACTACTTTTGGTCCTATTGGTCTCTTGTTTGGGTAGAATGACTTGGTAGCTTGGACTTCGTCATAGTGTATAACACTATCCCAAAGCCTTTGAAAATTTTCTACAGTTGGCTTTTTCATTTCTTCTCTTTCTCTTGTGGTTGTACTGCTTCTTATTAAATCGATTGGATTTATCTTGGGTGACTTTTCTTGTAATCTTTGATTTAGAGAAACAAATCTCTTTGATTTTTGGACTTCTTCTGTTGTAACCGTCTTGTATGATTCTTTTAGTGCTTGTTTTGCTTCTTCTTGTGATGTATAACTTTTGTGGCTGACACTTTTTCCAATTATGTGTGGACTAGCGAGTGACCAATCGGAATAAATGCCTTTGAATGGTCCATTGAAAATAACGTACCGTTTCTGCTTTCCAATGCTTGAATTTTGTACTATTTCTTCAACATCTTCTTCTATTTTTATGAACTCATTTTTTCTGGATGAAGGTGATTCTGATTCTTGGGTTTTTGATGGTCTTGATTTTATAGGTGTTGATGGTTTTGATGGTGAAGGTGTCGATTCTGAGGTTGATTCTGAATTTGTTGTTTGGGTTAAATATTGTACTGTATTGGCTAGTTTCTCTTCTTCTTCTTCTTCTCTAGCAATGGCTAACTGTTTTTCTAGAGAGATGACTTGTTCTCTTTTTTGTTGTAAATGGTGTTGCGCTTGCTTTAGTATTCCTTCCATTCTATTGTAAGGGTATCTGCAAATGTGTTGTTGTTGCTTTTGATGTATTTGATATATGGGTGAAATTGGTGTAGTTGTAGTTGCCAACGGATTAGTAGACCTCTACAATAGTCTTCTTGAAGTTTATATCTCCAAAACCTGTTACATATTTCAAATATGTTCTTAACTCAAATCTTGTCTGCAACAGATCGATCTTCCTTTTTTTTGAGAGTTTTTAAACATGCGAGTGTCTCTTTTTCGTGAGTACTATACTTCTGTTCAGTCTCTGAAAATGTTCCAGAGATATACTTGCATAATTTAGATTTTTATTTTTCTGTTTTCAAAACAGATGTCTGCTTATTGCTTGATACTTGTAATGATGAATTTAATAATACTGAATCTGATTGAGGAATTTGACTTCCATCAATACTTAATACTTTAGATAGATTAGATTGAGGGAGTGGAATTCCGTCAATATCTAATCCTAATAATTCTTTTCCATTCTGAATTGATTCATACATCCTGCCCATGTGTCGTCGGATGCATTTGTTTCAACTATCAAAAAATCTTTTGTTTCTGGGTTATGTGTGTGATCTTCCTTCCTCTCTTGAGTGTTCAAACGACCATTTTGAGACTTTCTCAGATTTTAATGATGATTGTACATCTCATGGAGACATTGAGTATATTGAGGCATCATTCCCACAGTCTGATGCTGATCCTCTTCTTGAGGAGTTCGCCGATGAACTTACTCACATCAATCCACTTTCATTGGAAAGTGATGATGGTCTCCTCAATTTTGAAGCCGATCTTGGAGAAATTGAAAGTCTCTTATATCATGATCCGTCACTCACTTCTTATCCCAACATTCCAAGAGAGAATGTTATTCACCTTGTTCCCGAAACATTTAATGCGACTTTCACCAACCCTCTATGTGAATTTGAATCTGAATTCACTGTGATTTCTAGCAATCCAATCTTTGATGAGGAGAGTAATGAGTCTGTACTGGAACAAGAGTTCACAGATTTACATCTTGTGATCGATTCTCTTCATGAGGAGTTCTCCGGTGAACTCACTCATATCATGACTCCTCCGGAGTATGATAGCCCGGGGGGAGATGTCCTAAATCATGAGAATTTGCAAATTCCCACCCTCCCACCCGGGATGTTTTCAAAACCAAAGAGCTTAACCTTTGAAATCCAAACGAGTGCAACTGCACTTGATCCTGAGGAGGAAATTCTTATCATGATTGTTATCATGACATTCTTCCTTTTCTTCACCTACTCGGTGACCTCCTCACTTCTTCACTCATTCGGGAGTGAAGACACTATCTTTGACCCCGACATTTCCATATATCATTATTTGGAGCCAGGGTCTCTCTGTATATCTCATCGGTGTGGAACTTTCACGTACTTCAATGTTTGTCCAAACATTTTGAATGAAAGTCCGATGGTGATTGTCTCATCCACTTGCTTCCCCAAGAACCAATGAATTCAGGGTCGAGTCAAGCTAGCGACTCTGTAAACAAAAACAGTAGCATGTATACGGGGTTTTCACCCTAAGTGTGGGGGAAGTTACCCTTGCTACAGTTCACCATTAAAAAAAAATCATCATCATCAATTTAAAGGAAGTGATAGCTTCTATTTAAGAAGCTTTAAATATCTAACTCACTTTTCAAATATGATGTTCCCACACTTGCCTCAATCTAAATTTTTTACGTTCAAGGATTCGGTATAATAGCCGGAACTTTGAATATTGAGGACAATATTCAATTCTAGTGTGGGGGGGGGGGAATTCTTGGCGAATTTTGATCACAATTGTACATTTCAGCGCCTTAATACCCCCATTTTTGACCAAATTTTTTTCTGGTGTGAGTGCTTTGCACTAACACGACAAATGGTTATTAGTCCACCATGTCTAACCGACAAAAGGATTGGCTAATCCAGGAGCAAATGGCTCTTGGTAAAGATATATCAAATCCGTTTATGGCTGACAATTTGCCCAAAATTGTATGGTAATCGACTCACCATATCTTTTATAGTGAAGAGTTGGCTAGCCCGCAAGATTATGGCTTGTGGTAAAGGCAGTGAAAAACCATAATTGGTAATCAACTCACCAAGATGATGACTGAATTCCATCAAGAGTTGGCTAGTCCAGAAGCAAACGGCTTCTGGTAAAGACAAATCAAATCCATTTACAGCTGGTGGTTTGCTCAAAATCACATGGTTATCAGTGTACCATAGTTCTTACTTGAACTGAAACATTTGGCTACTCCAGAAGTGATGGCTTTTGGTAAAGAGATTAAAATCCATCAAGTTTTAATAAAAGATTGCTAGGGACTAGCAATAGTTTAGTGTGGGGGATTGATGAGTGCTCAAACACTCATCATTTTTGGTCAAATCTGAGCTGCAAAACATTTAAAAACACTCAAAGATGCATCAAAATGCTGAAAATATCCCAAAATTGTGTTTTATATGTTTCAGATGCAAAATGAGTAAAAACAGATGAAAAACGAACAAAGTTTGCACAATTGGCAGTTTCAGTCCCTCAACTTTCAAAACTTGTCAAAATTAGTCCCTGAGCATTTATTTTGAAAGAAAGTCAACTTAAGTCCTTGGGAAATCATAAATGGTCACTATTGGTCGTTGGATGAAAGTTTTCATGAAATGGCAAAAAAGGTCCCTCAACTTTGAAAATTTGGCAAAAATGGTCCATGGGTGTTTTAATTCCGGAAAATATCAACTTAGGTCCTTGGGTTATTCTAATGTGAGAATATTGGGCCTTGTAACAACTTTGGATAAATTACAAACCAGGCCCTTGAGTTATCAGAATTTGCATTTTTAGTCCTTGTGGTAATTTCTACTTAAACCAAACGGACCTAATGTTACTATCAACCCAAACAAACACAATCCAACACCAAACATCCAACCCCCTCACCTGATCCAGTCCACCTTTTACCACAAGCCCAATACTCCCCCTAGCCCAACCCCCTAACCGTTTATTAGTAAAACCAGGGTCAACCTAGGTTTGACCTCCACCTCACCCTCATCTCCCACCTCTCTCCACACGTGACTCCATAGCTGCAAAAGCTCCAAACACCATCATCACCTCTACACTTCCCCTCCTTTGCCACACTCAACCCCCCTCCTCATTTATTACTTCCACCTGCCAAACCCAACTACCCCAACCTGCCAAATATACATTTCCCGCCAAAAATTCCTTCAACGATTGGGATCAATGCTAGCCATCCAACGGTTCAAAATTAAAGTGGGAAAGAGAGAGAAGCCCCTCCAGGTCCTTATAAGTGAAGAAAAAAAAGAAGAGGAGCAGCTAGCTGGTAGTAGATTTTTAGTGTAGCTTTAGTGTCGAATTAATGTAATATCCATTTTTAGTTACTAAATTTAGTCTCTAAAGTGTATTCTTAGTACTTATAGTGTAATAGAAAAGTTATTTAA